>JAOYMR010000004.1:16955847-16969900 GCA_025802075.1 Tenebrosternarchus preto | reverse complement strand
TGACCTGGGTCAAGCTCTCTTATCTGCACATTCCATATCCAGTTGACTCCCTGTTTCACAAAGTTGAGAGAGAAGCACAACTGCATGTTGTTAATGAGCAGAGACTTCAACACAAAGAATGAATAGATGATTTGGTGATGCAAATAAAGAATAAATGATTGTGCATAATACAAAATGAGTACGTTTATTAAAAAAAACTTGTTGCACAACTCTCTCAGAAGAACACAAGAACCCCTGAGGTGCTATGATTACAAACTGAATTCTAGTATTTTGATAAGAATGATTTATGTTTCTTGTGCTGTGATTAATCAACATATTATCAGAACACACATCTGTAACATCTGAGATCAGGTCAGGATGGCCACAGTAAAGATGAAACAAGGTTGTGATTGTTTAGATAAGCTCACTGATGCAGCCTCCTGCAGTATTAGTGTTGTAAAGTGTCCAACCAATCAAACCTTTTCAGATATTTGTGTGCCATTATTGCATTTCATTAACAAATGTTTTGCAGATGCATTTTACATTCATCATAATTAGCTTTGCTTTGGCCTCTCTTGCAGTTATACTCCAGATGTGGTATTCCTGCAAGAACTCATTCCTTCATATATTCAGTATCTTAAGAAGCGTGCTGTCAGCTACCTGTTTGTTGAAGGTAAGAAAGGTCAGATCTTTGTGTGTTATGCTATGAAATATGTTTTGATGTAAGCATTTTCTGTCATCTTTAAAGGGAATGAAGATGGATACTTCACTGGTCTGATGCTGAAAAAATCAAGAGTAAAACTACAGAAAAGTGAAATAATTTCTTACCCAACAACACAGATGATGAGAAATCTTTTATGTGCTCAGGTAAGCGTTTTCCCAAACAATGTCTATTATGTAGAGCCTCAACAATGTCAAATCATGAAATGTTTTGAACTCCACTCATGCATGTAAATGAGTCCACAAGAACTGTATCTAATTAATCAATCAAATATCAGCCAGTGATTGATTAGTCCACATCTAACCACAATTCTGTACCACACAGGTAACTTTCTTTGGTCAGGAAGTGTATTTGTTGACGTCACACTTGGAGAGCTGTAAGGACCAGTCTGCAGAAAGAATGAAACAATTAAAGGTGGTCCTTCAAAAGATGAAAGAGGCACCTGATAATGTGACTGTCATTTTTGGAGGGGATACAAATCTTAGAGACCCTGAAGTAATTTCCTCTTTAATAAGAAATTTCCACATTTCCTTGTACTGATATGGTTCTTTTTTTAACCTATGTATAAAAAAAAAAAAAAAAGGAATTCATCATTTTTAAGATTCACATAAGCGAGACCTTGGATTTGTACATGATGGATAGGTTCTGAAAGACAGAACCAAGTCACAAAAGTAAGCCCCTGCCAGAAATGTTGAGCAAGATTGTAAAGTTTTCGAGTGAGCTAATCAGTTTGCACAGGCCTAGTTTCCAAAATTGGTGCACATTTAAAACTAAATGTGAGCCCAGTAAAATATATTCATAAGGCCCATTATGTGACCGTGAAGTGTCACCAATAATGTCATCATTTGCTACAGTTTCTGTCTAGGTTTAATTTGTGACTGGAAAGCTGCACCATAGGCCATAGAGTTGCTTATGTTTTGTTGCACTCTGTTCCATGTCTGAGCAGGTGGCAAAGGTGGGAGGTCTACCTTCTGGTGTCACTGATGCGTGGGAAGAGCTGGGCAAGCCGGAACATTGCAGATATACGTGGGACACCAAAACTAACAGCAATAAAGGTGTATCTTATGTCAGTAGGTGTCGCTTTGACCGACTCTACCTGAGGCCTGCCACAACAGGGTGTAGAATGTGTCCTGAACACATGACGTTGGTTGGAATGGAGAAACTGGACTGTGGCCGCTACACAAGTGACCACTGGGGAATCTATTGCACTTTTACAACTTGAGAGGATTTTTGAGAGGATGATGTCTTGGGAGTCTATGTAAGGTTTTAAGAGCTTTTGTACAAGAACTAAGGTAGAGAATAATATTTTACTTTTATCAGAGGCCACAAAATTGTTTTGTTTTGTTTTTTTTTTTAAAAAACTATTTCCTCATGAAGACTTAAGGATTGAATCACAGTTTGACTTTGTTTCTGATAGGTTTTCACAAATATGACTATCAAATTTGGTCGGAGGTAAGGAGAGGCTAAATCTGTAAGCTGCTTTAGACACAAGTAAAATATAAGCATATTAAAAGGTGAATTCATCAGTGTTTAGTTGACAGTTTTGATGTTTTAGATCTTTTCTTGTCAATGTTTGTGTGTGTGTGTGTATGTGACTACATAAAACTTTAAAAAACTAAATGAATGTTTGCAATTTAATAAAATCTTACTTTGATGTAGAAGTTTATAATTATTTTAATTTATAAAGCACCTTATACTTTAAGTCCCTAATAAAGTGCTTACCATAAAACATTACTAATGGTATTAAATGCTATTAATAATGGCATTAAATTACACACGCAATATTGAAGTAATATTGCTCTATAATGGCTGCATATTTTCTAATTATATATCAGCATGAAAATATTGTCCTTTACGCTACTTATTAGTACAGATTAGTCGGCTATAATAACAAATTACTTTTTTTCTTTTGAAAAAAACTTCTAACCTCAGACCTTCCAGATGAGCGCTTTATGTTGTCTAATAAGTAATGTTATTCACATGATCTAAATGTAAATAGCAGGTTAAACTTTAGTGAAATTTCTCATGTAACCATGTCACATTAGGGGGTCAACCAGTTTTTGGCAAAACATTCAGTTGCCAAATCATGTTTTTCTGTGTAGGAACAACACGATTTTGTCCATGCACGAATTCTAGCATGCATTGTGCAAGACAATTATTGGATGACTGAACAGTTCCTGTGCCAAAGGTTGCTCAATAGGTTTGAGATGTGTGCAGGTCAGTGAACCAAAAATGAAAACTTGCTGTCATGTTCCTGGAACCATTCAGTTAATTCCAAGTGATTCTACGGATTAACACAAACCCTGCTATACTGTAATATTTTAACAAATTAGAAATGCTAGTCAATAACTATAGTTTCAAATCCCTAATGAGTAAGCAAGCCAAAGGTGATGGTAGCAAGAAAAACTCCATTGGTAGCATAAATCAGAAGGAGGAACCAGACTCTTAAAGGAACCTATACTTGGAGAAAAATATCGGTAATCATAAATAAATAAATCCTATAGACAGAAACACAAATTGAGCAACTTCGCAAATGATGATGGTCTGTGGCATCCAGGTGGTCAGTCTGCTAATTAGCGCACAAATATTGTTCATGACAACAAATCATGTCAGAGTGCCGTGAGTATGTGTCACAGTATTCAGGCATGTGGGGGAACAGATCATATCTGTTACGTACATATGGGCAGTGGTCCAGGATGACGTACTGGTGTCACATCAGATGTGTCCATGGGAGAAAGAGCAGGATCATGGAGTTGAATCATGACAGGGGATGATGTGCCAACATCACGCAGTCCATAGAGCAGAAGAAATTGTACCAGGGGTGTCACACTGCAGTGCTGCACCAGCAATATATCAGGAAGTTGGAACATGTACAGCTCAGCAGAGACAAATTCATTGAATATACTGCAAATTCCACATGATGTACATAGGTATAAGAGGTCAATGCAAAACTTAATATACAATCAGTATAAATTAAATAAGACCAGGCAAATATGTTCTAAAGTAATTTTCCTGCTAAGACCATGGAATGCTGTATTTCTTGAACAAGCTGAAGGACACTGGAAAGTCAGCAGGGCACGGCACCATTAGATTACTATAGTCCACAAGAAATCATGCACTACGTCCTCTGTCATGCAAGGCTCTCCTTCATATGTTTCTTAAACAATTTGCAATTTTAGAGATGTTACTTGGAATCACTGATAGACCTACATGAGGGATTCCTTAATAGTACCATCGAGGTCTAGAGCAAAATTGACAACTTTGTTTTCAGCAGTAGTAACCACCATCACTTACTGCTGGATGTCAGATTTCCGTGCCATTCAAGGAATAATGCTCAAATTTCATACTCGAAATGACATGTTAATTGTGAAAATGGCTAGTACCTTACGGCTATACACTGAGTGGTCCATGAAGCACAAGAAACAATAGAAAAGATATTGACAAGGATGTAAGAACGGGCAATTAAGATGCACGCTACAATAGGAATTGCTCCATCAGGTTTTAATCAGTTATAGTAAGGATTTTATCAATGTGTCAGTTTTTCTGTATCTTAATAATTGTGTGCAGAACCGCCAGAGGTTCATAAGGTCAGACATAACCTGATAAAACGTAGAAATATTTGGCTCTTATCTAAATGTACTTTGGAGTTCAAATTTGCAGTTCAAATGCTCTGTGACGTTAGTTAGCAGACCTACTGAAATTACTTCATCTTAGATATAGCCAGTATATCTTTGCATTTATTTTGTTTGTACGTTGTGATGCCCCTTGGTTCCTAGCTAATTTTAAAGTAGCTATCAGTCAGTGCAGATTGTGGCAGCCACTATCTTGGGTAAACTAGACTTGTGATTGTATAACCTGGAGGCTGATCAGACATTAAAGAAGTGGCATTTCATCCTAACTAGGTCAAACTGTCATTAGATCTGCATGTAACAAACATCTCTGCTTTATGTTGTGTGTGATATAATCAGATATTAGAACCAAAGTGCAGCCATGAGCAGAAAAACTCTTTAATTTTCCATCTATTAGATACCATACCTGTCCTTGTCCAAAAGCCCATTTTTGTGGGTTATGGCCCTTTCTCGTTTGTTCATTTTCTTTTATGAAAAGCACATTTGTTGTTCTGCTTTCTCTGCCTTTTCCCAGTCCTTAAAATGAACCCCATTTATTTGCTCAAAATTTCCATATAGCTCCCATTTCCACTGTCTAATTCGTGTCATTAGTCATCTGTGCTCTGGAGACATAGGTCTTAATTTGAAAAGGTGATAGTGATATGTTAGCATGGTATCAAGGAGGTGGATTTCATGCTGTTACAGATATGTGATACACAGTGGAAAACTCATCCATGGTTTGTAAACCAGCTACAGCAGGTTTCTCATTTATCAGTCTTAATAAATTAATAAAATATGGAAACATTTTAAAATTCTCACTATATAATCAGATAGTTCCCCATCTCCAGTCAGTAATAAACAAGTTTTTCCAGTTTCTACTAAACAATGTATTTTTCCAATGGATGTACTACTGTAACATCATGGTGACATACTGAATGTTAAAGGTAAAAATGATGTCAGTATTCAATGGTCTTACATTTTTATTTGATAAATAACACAGAACAAGCATGGTACAGCGATATTCATTTACACACTGTAAGAACCTGTATTACAAAATACAGTGTAATAATGCACTTATTTCTTGGGGACAGAGGTTTCAACAGTACCTGACATGCCTTTATCTGAATTGACATCCGTAACGTATTCTGAATGTGCTGTAGCCATTTGTGTAATCTCAGATAAAGGCTTATCAAGAACCGTGCGTTGTCCCCACATCACATTTAATAGAGCGCCTTGTTGCATAATCTCACCTGCTATTTAGGCATATAGATTAAACAAAGGACACTATTATATATATATATATTTATTTTATATATAACTTTTTTGCATTTGACACCATAACATGTCCTTTAAACTCAACAGAACTCCATGAACGTAGTGTAGGAGCATCCCCACCTTCAGGCTAGTGTCCTGTAATGTTATAGGCAGCAAGAGGTACAAGGCAGGTTGACATCGTAACACAAGACCAGGAATGTTGGATTTCTCCATTTAACTCAAGGATGTTTCTGTAAGTTCTGCTTTCACTTATTGCTAAATTCAGAAAACAGGGTCCCATTCCATTACCAAGTACAAATTAGTTTGGGGAGGAAAAAAAAAAAACCCCCCCAAAAAAACAAAAAAAAAAAACAAAAAAAAACAAAACAAAAAAATCCCCACCCAACAACAACAAAAAAACCCAAACCGTCACCCAACTGATTTGTACAGAAATACCAGCCAGGAATGTGTTTTTGTGTGTGTGCCATTTTATATGACATGCAAGTTTAAAAACAAAAGTAACAAATTATTAGAAAAGTTCTTAGGTCTACCTACCTTAGTTATTAATACAAGCCTGTGTCGAGAATAACTAGACAGTATATAATGTTTCAAAATTAAGTTGCAATATTAATTTGAGCCCTTATCAGCATTTCACTCAGACCCTGAAGTCTAAGGAGCAGCAAAGCAACATAAAAGGGTGTAGAAACAGGCATGTGCAATGAATCATGTGTTCAAAAGAATGAATGACACGCTTAACAAATATACAGATTGTCAGCATACAGTGTAGTGGGAATACGCTGTTGATGCACGTGACAATTTTGGAAGCATCAAATGCTGTGATCCTTTCAGTTTCAGGACTACATTTCAGACAATGTTAAAACCATGACAGATACTTTTGCAAAAAACAAAACAAAAAACAAACAAAAAAAATTGTTTTTGGGTGTGGGGGCTACTCACACCAAAAATCCCTGTAAACGAATAAAGGAACAATAGTTATATTCTCAGCTAATTGGTAACTGCTTTTGCCATGTGAAACACAATTTAAACCTTTGTACTGTCTTTTGCATATACATGTTAAAGGGACACTGAGTAGGCTTTGTGTTTTGTTTTTAGGTTGTATATTATCGACTTACTGCTGGGATGTTTAGTTACATGGCTTGTAATGAAATGTCATGAGAACTGCTCTGCCTCTCACCACCAATAGAAGGGGCGGCATTTTCCCCTCTGTGATTAGAAGTACCGTCATGTGATGGAGGATTAAACCTTCAATAGGAATCAATAACAACACTTCTCAAAAGGACACAACCCTCTTCCCAAACCATGAGGACATCGATCAAAACCTGCATTCACAAAAAGAGTATCCATTCACAAAAAGTATCCATTTCCTGTTCTGTTGTGACCTTTGCCACCTCTTTCCCCAAACCCACACAGGCCAAGATCACAGGCTATTTCTCTGAGATATTTCATGAATTGCTGCTTATAGTTCTGTGAGCCATTCCTTCTTAGTATTGTTTAAGATTCTAAAGGACCAATCATCCAGCAAGATCTTGTTTAAGCTTCTTAACTGACAACCTTGAGCTAATTTCATGGACCAAGCCAGCCAAAACTTGGGGGATATTTGTGTCTAATTAATTTAATCTCTACAGAGGGAGAAAGGCAAACTCTGTCATGACTCCCAACACACTTGGTACTATATGCAATAGATCATCAGATTTGATAGTTTTGTACATTTAATCACCAACTCATTGTGGTCCTTCTTATGGTGAATAGCAAAGACAAATAATTTGTGCAAACATTTTTCTATTTCAATTCTCTGATCGCATCCTGCTTGGTAACATGACAGGGGTATGCTTGGAGTACTTCAACTCAATACTATCAAATCATTCCAGCAATAGTCATTTGTCCTATTGAAAGAAAGATCAGTTTTCAGGCAACATTTTAGATTAGACCACTACTGTTACAGTGTAACTGTACCATTACATAAAGTACACTATACTAAGTTACAATATGATGCAACAACACATCAATACTTCGTACAATAATGGAAAACAGATCATCAACGTGTGCAAAGTAAGTCCGGAGCATCAAAGTGTCATTACACGTCGTCTCTCCGTATACTTCACAGTAATGGTTCAGGTACAGCGCAACAGCAGTGGTGCTATGCAAACTGTTACCAATTCACGTTTCCAGTTTTATAATAATTTAGACTACCTGAAATATTAACAGATACAGCCTAACAAGTATCACACAAGATAAACAATTCAATGCAAATTTGAGGAAGGAAAAAAAAATAAAAAAATAGCAGCTCTGTAAAGCTTTCAGTCAAATAATATCAGGAAACAAGGTCAGGGACATAAGCAAATACTCTGCATAGCAGAGTATGAGAGACTGAACACAGATAAGATCCCACTGTTCAGTTAATCATGCTGCATTCAAGGTTCTTGGCAGTATATTCAGAAATATCCTGCTGAGAAACTTCCCTTCCTTTCCATCTGTCCCTAACAGATCGGTAGAACTGCAGAAGTGATCCTAGTTTGTCAAAAATCAACAAACATTTTTCTAGCCAGATGGTACAATTTCTCCCATTTAAAATAATAATAATAATAATAATAATAATAATAATATCAGTTGGTTTATGTTTTGAATAGTACCAAAAAGAAGCCTAAAAACAGACAACATTTAGCATTTACAGCTGGGTAATTAACCTAAAATCAGAACACGAGAACTCCACGTTGCTCATTGAGCACCATCTGATATACTGTAGCGGCAGAGCCCCCTATCCCAGTATCTTCTACAACGCTGTACTGATCTCTTTAAACACATGCTTTGAAACTTGCTCTACTCATATAAAAAAATCTAGTTTCAATTTATACCATATAAAAAATAACTAATTCCAAACCAAACGTATGAAAGAAACTATTAGGCTCTAATTTAACTTGCGTCTTTCATTACAAAATACTGGCCCAGTGTCCAAGCCTTTTGGGGCGGGGGGAAATTATGCGAGCTGAGGGGTTCCTCAGCTTTGTGAATCCACTGCTCCAAACCAGCGTTTTAACACGCAAGGCTGACCAAAGCAGCGGCTTCTCCTCGCAGCCACGCTGAGAACACACAGGCTCCGTTACGCTGCCTGGCGATCTCCTCTGATCCATCTTCCCCCTCTGTATTCCTGTCAGGGAATCGCTATCCAGAGGCAAAAAGCGTTCACGACGGGAGGGATGTTGCCACGAACCATCAGACCACGTTAATCCCCCCACCTGCCGTGGCTCTTTTGCTACAATAGGTTGTGCCACCGTGGTTCACCGCACTGCCGTTCATACGTGAGCTTTTCATTTCCATTTGACAGGCAGCGATGGCGGCATTCAGTTCCACTTGTGCACGATGCACCACATAAAACATGAGACCGATACTGATGAAGATCTGGGGAGAGAAGGAGAGCAAATACTTTTAATAAAACAGACTGGATGGGTTTCTGAGAGATCAACGTCGTTACGTCAACCTTGGCTGTGGTTTCTTCTCAGTCTATAATATCAGAAAGTACCAGTCCACAGAACATGCTTCAGAATCTCAATGTGTGCATTTTTAGAGAGATAGATTTCTCATGTCATTACAGATATGAACACTCAAAGATAGAACTCAAATCCTTTTTATATGAACCACTGAAGGATAAGGAACACAGAGTGCTGGGACACTAACAGTCATAAAAGTGCTCCAAGTGTAGTTGAAAATTGCTTACTTGTAGACTGAACACAAAGTATCCACTGACACTTTGCTCAGCTATAACATCCTCCATAGTGCGCAGTGTAGTACCCAGATAAGAGTTTAGTAGCTGGGTGGGCAACAGGCCCACTGAGGAAGCCACCAAGTAATTTGGCAAAGACACATCTGTTATCTAGAGAGAAAGCAGAACACATTGAGAAGACTGACAACAGTTGTTATGTCCTCCACACTGAATTGTTGTTGGGTAATTCTCAACCCTTAAAGTAGCATGTGGGGTTTTGTGCAACAATAACTAGTTATGTAGTAAGATCAATAAAACCTGCCAGAATTTAATTTGTGATCACATTGACAGCCTTAGGACAAGTTGATAAATGCTAGAGTATAAAAAGACAGGATACTGCAAAGATTTCAGTTATGGCAAAAAAATTAAAAATGAGCTTTAAATATCTTCAATTTATTTCAGGTTTGGAAATAAACCATTTTAACTCAGAATCTGAAATGACTCAGACAGTCTCAGACACTGATACATCTTCTCATTTTACCAGAGACAGTGTAGGCCTCCACTTTCTTATCCCAAAGTCATGTCATTGTGAGCCTCTAGTTTTACAAGTAGACAGTTAATTTAACCATCAACGCTGTGTGCAGCCTATAGGTGGGAGGTGGGATGCTTGGAGTGCGCTGTTAACACTTTCAGACACATGTAAACTTACACTTGCTTTCATGCAAGAAATAGATCCCTGACTCAGGATAAGGATATACAATCAAAGTCTAATAAATAATGGACTAGGGTTTAACGTGAAGTTTGAAATCAGAGAACACAAGGGTCTTTCATGCATAAAGAGAGTGAGAAAGAAACAGATGACATAGCAGACAAACATTTTTTTTCTTATTCTCTCTTGCTAATTGCTTGGAAAATAAAGTATTATTTGTTATTGTATAATATTTGTGTTATTGTAATCTATTTTGGTGTTGGTTGATGTTTTATAGGCAAGTCTTGTACATTTTGAAAGTAATAACTGAAAAAACACACTGCTTTAACTGCTAAAAACAAAACAAAACAAAAAATAAACCCCAAAGAAACAAACAAAAATTACGCATCCCCCCCCCCCCCCTCTTTTCAGGCAACTTTCCCACCATACAGCAGCACTACTCCACAAAAACTTTGTAGAATCTGTACTCGTTATGCTAATGAGTTACAACTGGGTCATATCCTGTAGCCTAACATCACAGACCAGCGCTTCAGCTTTCTGAGTTCTTTTTTTTTTCCTGAGAAACAAGATGCTGTTTGCCTGGAGCACCATTTTGCATTCTGTTTCACCTTTCAATCTTCTATTTTCTGTTGCAAATCAACAAGCAGAATGATAGTTTACATCCAGTCAGCCATTTTTTTTTTTGCCTAGTATGCAGTCCACGTCGTGTTGGGTTACACACATAATGCTGTACATTCTACTTCAGCGGAAAATGCAGGACACTCTGTAATGTAGACTAAAGAAAGTGCTTACTGAAGGCAAGTACATCATCATTCCGGTATGACTAACTGGATAAGTACACATTATATGATGGGTCAGTCACACTTTCGGTTATGTAAAACACTAAAGCAATATACTAAGAGTTAACACCACAAAAGCTATTCAGTGTGTCTAAGATCAGAAAGGACTGTCGATTAAAGAGTATGAACATTTACGCAATTCCTGAAGGAACTTGGTTCCAACAAAAACAAATAAAACGTAAGTTCTTGGAAAATATAACACACCTACATTACCAAACACCTTTGGCCTCAACACCCCCCCTCCCACCCCACCCAATGTATTTTGTTTGTTTCCAACTACAAATTAAATACAATTAAGCACAAATTAAGCATAAGGCTGCATAGACAAACATTTCTTTAACCATAGAGATGAAGACCTACAGTACGTTGGCTGTAAGCCTTGGGAATGTTGGCTAAATTCCACCTAGAAAAATCTATGAGATTGAATTTTTTTTTAAAAGATATTCATGACTCAAATAAAGCAACTTTCAAACTGTACAATAGCCATCCATAAAAAAAAAATCACATTTTCAATCACCAGTCTGTAGTTACGTGCCAGTGATGAGTGATAACGCATGCAAATTTGGAGCGAAGAGTTTTAAAAAAAATCAACCAAGTTATACATCTCCTAATTTACCACAAGCATAATATGCTTAAGAACCTAAATATTGCCATATTATTATTAAAACATTTTGTATGAAACATTTTAATATATGTAGGAACATTCTGCATATTAGGCACACTTCACTTAAGCACTTGATGTGCGAGTTCACATCTGGGTATTTTTCTGACCTTGGCCAATCCGAAATGGTAGCATTTCTCTCTCATGTGTCAGTTAATTAAATATTGATAATGTAGGGTATGTAACACCCCAAGGAGTAAAATTACTATGAAAGACAGACAATACACTTCAGTGTATTTGAACAACACTCATGGCTTTCTTAAAGTAAGAAGGATGTTGGATAGGTCTTAATTATTTCACTCTAATAGAGGGATCATGACACCAAGAAATCCCTTTAAATACAGTAGCATATATCTCGATGTTTGTAGCGTTTCTCTTCAAGAATAAATGCAGTTAATAACTAAAATTTAAACCACTTACCGAAAATACCGCATTTTGGAGGCCAAAAGGTATTGGTGTGAGTCTAGCTAAGGCCACTACTTTGAGTCCACTTCCACCCTCCACAACTCGGATTACAGCACTCAGCTGCTCGCTGTTTCCAATCTTGCTCAAAACCCAGTCTGTAAGCAGCCGTTTGCAGATTACATGCGCTATGAAGGTCCCAATTAAAACTCCAACCATTACTAGTCCCATTCCCAGCACAAAACCGTATAGATAACCTGCGGCTACGTTTAAAACAATGTAGCCCCAACCGCAAGGAAAAGACACGGTAATCAGTCCGACTATAAAGAGCATAGCTCCCACAAAACTGTCTAAGCTTTCAACCCAGAGCAGCAAGTCTTTCAGGTATTGGCGTACAAGCGCCACAGACGAGAAACACACAGCTGTTAAAACACACGCCAGGAGAGCACTTTTAAAGCAACAGGTTGTAATGCAACATGGATTCCTGAAGTCCCCTGTGAATGTCAATCCTGTCTCGCTGATATTATCGAGGTCTGTATCAGACTTTCCGACACTGCCTCGTTCGTCAAAGGCATTGCATATTAATATGTCTATTTTATCACAGTCGACTGAGTCTGGCGTTCGCTGCAGCCAACGGCTCAAATGAATTTGTCCCTTTCCTGCTGCATGTTTAAGAGATTTGACCAAAATCTGCAGCGTTGCTGTCGCCAGGCTCCACATGTTCACTGTTTCAGATAGTCGTGACGTCGTCAAACCACTCACTGAAGGTCCAGTCTGACTTAACGTCGACTCTGAGTTGAGGTACCGGTTTCCTTCTACTGAAGTATTTAAAAATGCCAGGTTGTCTCTTCTTAAAAAAATGATCGCAGATTGAATAACACGTTGCACACGGGACGATCTCGTCCCCAAAGCAGTTTGCGTTGAGAAACAATCTAGCTAGTTTGTCTCGGAGCGTACTCTAAATAGCTAGCTGTCCAACAACACATCAGTCGGTATTCTCCGGAGACCACTAATTTAGTATCATAACACTTCAAAGACCTGTAAACCAAATGCTTTGGCTGTCGTTCAGTAATAAACGCCATACTCTCTGTCGTCCACCCTCTTCTAGGTTGACATCGTCGACCATGTTTATAAATATCTCAAGTCAACACCAATTCCTGATCGACTGAGATCATTAGATATTGCCAAATAATTTGTCCAATTCCGTTTCATTAAAAAAAGAATTAATTCAAATGCCCAACTTTCAAGACTCCGTAATGTTGGGAAGCCCATACCACTGCGGTGTCCCCTGTTAGGTTGTAGTCCAAAGTCCTCGTTCTAATCCATCCCACTATGTCATTTCATCTGAGCGAACAATATCCTGTGGTACTGACATTCTGTTCGTCAAACTACTTGCTATCCCATCAGCTAGCTGAGTCTATAACCAGCAATGCCCACAACACAGTAAATGATGTTGACGCTAACGTATCACTGTTTATTTCCCAGAATTCCACGCACTTTACCACATGATCGCATCTTTTATATCGCGAGAACAGATTCCACGTAGCCCCCAATAAACAGAGGGGTTCATTTAGAGGCGTAGGTTATCGGTTCGATTAACGCAAGGTCTCGATGCGGCAAGTCTGAGATAAACAAGAAGAATGTTTTGTTCAATAGATAGAAGCATTATTAACTAATGATACATTGGCATATCTGTTAATTTCACGTTCAGCACAGTGGTCTGAATATTAAAAACTAGGCTATTTTAAATGACAAATATATGCAGTCCTGCAAAAGGCTTGCCTTTTTTAGTACTCATTTTATAATAGTTCCGAGGCTGTAAAAAACTAATTTCTGTAATTTCTTACAGTAAATCCTTTTTATTAATCAAGAGCTTATTATGCATAAAGCGTCTTTATAGACTAAGCTATGCTAACTTTGTCAGCAATGCAAAAACTATACATGGCTATAAAAAGGGTAAGACATTTGGTATTTTATATTGCGTTCTGGAAACTACTCAAGTCTACACGGAGACCTTTAGGCAGAGAAATGCAAGTTCAGGACGTCCAATCATTCTGTCCTTCAACCAGCTCTCTCAGTTTTACAGTCAAAGAGAGCCAAATATACAGCCCTCCACAATTATTGGCACCCCTGGTTAAGATGTGTTAAAAACCTTTATATAT
>JAOYMR010000004.1:16945553-16955747 GCA_025802075.1 Tenebrosternarchus preto | reverse complement strand
TATATTGCAGAAGTATAATCTCACATCTCACAAAATGGTAGAACAAATGTAACCTTTACCATAAGTGAATAAAAAAATCCCTGACTAAGAAATTATTTTTCATAAAAAATCACCTACTTATTCCACAATTATTGGCAACACTAACAATTCCTAGAAAAATAAATGTTATTGAAGTATTTCTGTCATTTCTACTGTAGTTTATAATGTCGATCATGGTTTATAAGGTTGAGGAATCTTTAATTAGTAATTCATCATGTCCTGTTCCCCTGGGGAGTAAATATGATGTGACACAGAGGCCTATTTCTCTTCTCCACTCTTCAACATGGGAAAGACAAGAGAACACACCATTCAAGTAAGACAGATTTGTGTTGACCTTCATAGGTCAGGTAATGGTTACAAGAAAATAGCAACTCGCATTTATCTGTCCATATCTACAGTTAGAGGAATCATGAAGAAGTTTAAAACAACTGGAACAGTGGCAAACAAGCCTGGATGAGGATGCAAGTTTAACTTGTCACCACAAACAGTGAGGAGGATGGTAAGAGAAGTAAAAGGTTCTCCAATGCTCACTGTTAGAGAATTACATCAAAGAGTAGCAAAGTTTCAAAGTCTCCATAACAACCATCAGGCGCTATCTACATGCCAAAAAGCAGCTTGTGAAAAAATGGTAATACCCTTGTCTCACTTACATGCATAAATGTAAACGTCTGGAGTTCGCTAAGTGGTACTGGGACTTCAACTGGGGGCCATGTGCTCTGGACCAAGACAGAGCTTTTTGGCAGCAAACACTCTAAGTGGGTCTGGCGTAACACAAGATGAGTATGTGGAAAAGCACCTCATGTATGGTGTGGGCCTGTTTCTCTTCCAAAGGCCCTGGGAACCTTGTTAGGGTTTATGGCATCATGAACCCTTTGAAATACCAGGCCATTTTAAATCAATATCTGGTGGCCTCTTCCTGAAAGCTGAAGATGGATCATCACTGGGTATTTTAGCAAGATAATGACCCTAAACATGTGGCCAAATCTGCACAAATAGTTTATCAGACACAATCAAGCTCCTCCCATAGCCATCTCAGTCCCCAGACCTCAACCCAATTGAAAACCTGTGGAACCCAGGACTCACAATAATTGTGGCACAGATGTTTTCATGTAAAATAATTATTTCTTAATAATAATTTTTTCCCCACGGACTAAATGCACTTTAATTAAAGTTTGGATTTTTAATCTTTTTTTTCTTTGTTGCCCTATGTTATTAAAAAAATACATTTATGAGAAGCCTAAGAACATATCTTAACTAGAGGGTGCCAATAATTGTGGAGTCCTGCGTTAATGTTGTGATAGGTAGCTACACTTTCAAATAATTGGAAATCTCAGTGACACATTTGCTACACACTTCCCGTAGCCTATCTGTTGTTAGTCTTCTATGCTATACTATACATTCCAGAAATTAGATAAGGGTTGGATTACTTTGCTTTACCACAAGGTGACACTGCGGTTTAATTTTTATAACTCTTGCAAGCGTCAAATATGTTTGACGCATTCTGTAGCTAGCTTACTTGTTGTAGGCTAGTGTACATTTGGGATTTGATATTTTAAAATACAACCCATTATCAAATATGAATACTAATCGGATGCTATGGATATTGATTGAATGCTACGAATACAAATAATTAATTATAGGTTATGTACACTACATGTGTTTTATACCTTACCCGAGTCTCTTTTCACAAATGTGTTAGAAGGTTATCTACCTTATTAATAACATTTTGAATCGTGTTTATTTCTGTCAAGTACAAAGTGCTATTCTAATAAAGGCAAGTGCAACTATCTTGTTTTATCAAAAGTGTACTTCAGATATATCCTACTTGTTGATCTTTTGTGTGTGTGTTAGTGTATAATGACTTAACTGTGAAAATAGTAGTTTTCACAACAGTGTATGCAAACCTACTAGACGCGCACAGAATCATAGAACATCTAGTGATAGATTCTTTCCCGAATAGCGTGAACCGAGTATACCTTTCACGCGCATTTCGCTGGAGACGCGCATAGCTTCAACCAGCTGCGCGTGAGTTCAGACAGCAGACAGTTGTTTGCGTGATTTTTTAGTGAGGGAATCCGCGTTATTATACTGTTATTCGCTGCAGTGATTTAAAATGGATTGCTCTGAAGAGGTACAGTCACTTTCGGACGAAGCCAGCACTCCGGTGGAGTTAAAGAAAGGAATGTCAATATTTTTGGATGTAAGTAGAACCAGTATGTCATAACCGAAGGATAGTTTACATATTCTATGGACTGGTTTGTTAGATGGTTCGTTAGTAATGTAATGTATATATTCAATCATTATAATCAAAATATAGGGCAATAATTACAATATAATTACAAACATTTTTCATTTTATTTGCGTTTTAATTTAAATTCATTTAGAATTTTCTTTAAAGCAAATCGTGGCATGATATTTCACCATAGTTTATTTTACAAACAAGAATTTGTATTTCTACATTTAATTAGTGAAATTAATTAGTTAATCAGTTTTTTTTTGTTATGCGAAGAGATGACATCAACCTCACTTTTGATCAGAATATGGTTTTAATAAATGTTAGTAAGGCAAGACGTGCTCAAGCACGTGGAGAAGATATCGTACAAGGGTTTACACTTTTCCAGGGAGATGGTGCTTGCCATTGTCACCTCTGTCATGCTCAAAGGTTTCATTGCTAGTTATGAATTATTGTATCAATGAATTTAATAAGTTCACTGTAAAAAATCCTCTAAATCTAAACTAGAACCTTTTGTAAAAATGTGTAAAAAAGAAGAAATAATAGATAAAAAGTAAGGAAAAAGCACAAACAGTAAAACAAATGTAGGTTAAAGTAAACTGGGCTAATGGAATGACCAATCACTGATATAGCAGTGGCATACATTTGCAATATTGCTCAAGGAAGCTAAATATAGCTCACTCTTGACGTGCACACCAAGGGACAATTTTTTAGAGTGTGACAACTGCTGTATAATAAAACCCTAGTTAATAGTGTGCTATTGAGCTTCGGGACTTTTCTTAAAATCCTTTCTGTTCTTAGAAGGTTCATGGTAATCCACATCATGCACGCTGGAGCATCCCTCAGCATTTTCTTTAGCAGTTAGGGTGATCTTACTACTGGGTTTATTTTGGTCAGCAGGGTCAAGTAGTGCCTTCTTGTATTATATACATAATAAATGCAATACATTTTATGAAGTCCAGTTTTTCTGTCTATTTTTTTTAGATATTGAGAAGAGCTGATAAAAATGGTAAGACTTTAGTGTTCAAAGATCTCATGCATGCCTGTGCCTGAAACTCAGCACCCACTTTATTAGAAATATTTATTCGTTAGAAACACCTTGGAGGTGGACTGTTAATGGCTACAGGCAGCTTGTTTCCATGTAAAATTTGTTATCCAGTTTTTCAATGGTCATATTCTGACCACACAAGTGCTGCTAAGCATACTGGTGCATGTTAAAATCTTAGCGACAGTGCTGTGTCGGATACACTCACAGCCACAGCACAGCAGCCAATACCATGCCACCACCATGTCAGTCTCACAACCCAAGCTACATGAATGTGGTAGTGATGCTGTGTCTGAAACTGCCCAATGATTAATATAGAGATAGAGAGTGTGGCTTACAAGGTGTTCATGGCAATGGACAGGTTACAGTCTGTAACTGTACACTTGTGCAACTATATGTTTATGTAATAATGTTCTGTGGGTATAATAACCTATGGTGTTTCTTATAAAGTGGGTGTAAGTGTAATATGTTGCATGTAGCCAACTCATGTCAAAGCATTTAGATTGGATCCATGCAAGTTGCCCTTGTCACCCAAATGCTGCTCTGTTGTCATGGAAACACTGGACTTCCATATGACTTTTAATGTCAGTCAATATTTTAGTGCTTTTAGGCAGGGATTTGGGCTCTACACAAATTTCATTGTTTTCTTTCCAACACTGTGAACATTTTTGTGTTTTGCCACTTTTTGCTGGTGCTGATAATGTGAGATAACAGATTTTATCATGTTAATTAAATTGTGGTTTCTGGCATTTTCAGAGACATTGGTGCTATATTCTTCAGTTGAGTATGTTTTGTTGAGTATGTCAACACAATTAGAATGCTATGACCCTTCCATAAAAGAATGCTCACAGTATGTTTGTTTGTGGGAAGTTATGAAACACCATTATTTCTTATACGCCTGTAAGGTTGGAATGTATTTTGAAAGTTCAGTGATGCTGATTTTGTCATGGCACAGAAAAACCAGAAATCAAAAACAGAAACACGTACCTTTACAATATTACACTAAAGTGGAATGCTTCATCTTTACAATATTACACTAAAGTGGAATGCTTCATCTTGCAAATATGGTAAATATGGCCCTACTGCAGTTACTACATTTAGTAAATGTAAGCAATTTACACTAAAGGTTGTAAGATATTTAGATAATTAGCCCACTTTTACTGTAATACTATTGACAGATGTTTCATGTTTACCCCACTTAACCAAGAGCTCTTTTAATACCTGCATGTTTCTATTTGTTAGTGTTTGTATGTGCATGATTTCATACTCTCTTGTAAGATAAAAAGTTCAGTGTTGTCTTTTCCTCACCAATGCTGCTCTGCTGCTTCTTTCGTTTTCCTCCAATGCTCTTGCACTTTTTTTCATTGAAAATTACTGGCTGTGCTTAGCCTGAGCTGTGTGTTTATTCTATTCTAAGTGTATGCTAGTATGACTCATTCCAGCACTTGCACACTGAATGGCTTAATTTCAGATGAACCTGAGGACACTGAGCCTACAACCAAACACTCGGGCTGTCAGTTTGTTTACACACGATTATGCAGCGTCTCAGCCCAGTGCCATCATCTCAGAAACCTTGGCATGTCTGCATTTGACCCCTTGTAAAATGGTTCTGAATGTTTAGACTATTTGTTCACTTTTACAGATGATGGCAAGCTGTCCTTTGAGGAGTTTAAGGCATATTTCTCAGATGGAGTTCTGTCAGGTGACGAATTGAAGGAGCTCTTTCATACAATCGACACTCATAACACAGAGTAAGTAATGGGCTTGGTAAGACATATATTCCTTTTATCCTTGCATCTGATTTCAGCAAGGAGGATTCATTTAGGTGTTTCTTGATGACTTGAACATTTAGTGGATCAAATTTCAACATGCTGATAGGCTGTCACCTCTTGCAACAAAAGCCCTGATTTGCACAGCAAAGTCCATGACCTGCTCTGAGTTTCCATCTTAGCCCTTGTGATTTGATCAGGCACAAAACACATGAGGCACAAAACACATGTGTCTGTATGTTGACCACAGTTTCTGTTGGCTGATGGAAGCTGTTTAAGCCTGTGTGCTCCCTCAGCCTCCTGTGTGATAGCAGACATCATGAGCACAGGCTCTATGGTGATACTATTGTAAAAGCAAGCAGTGATGGGTGCTCTTGAGTGAAACTCTGTGGACGCATCCTGATACTGCTCAGCCTTAAAGTGGTTCCTTCCTAACAGCTGATTACATTTAAATCTATGACATTTGGCTGACACTTTTATCCAAAGCGACTTAAAATTGTGACTGAATGCATCTTGAGCAGTTGAGGGTTAAGGGCTTTGTTCAGTGGCCCAACAGTTTACAACATGGCAGAGGTGGGGTTTGAACCAGAGGTAGTGAGGTAAGTAAAGTGTGTCAACATTTTCTTTTTTTTAACCTTCATTAACAGAAATGTTGACCATTTGCTGAAAGCCATAAAGCAGATGCATTGCAAATTAAAAAAATATGAATACTGATTGTAGCAATTTTACTTTTAACACAGCCACCCATATTGTACACACAAATTCTTGCAGTTATTGAATCAAGCTGTTTATCGGTTATGCATAGCACACTGATCATATTATTTAGTCCACTTCTCTACATGATTGAATTGCTTATCACTTAAGTCATCTTGGTTTCCATGGCAGCAGCTTTCTCGAGTGGTTCACAGGCTTTCTGTAGTATGCAAGTTTGATGTGAAAATGGCACTTTGTTTTAAATTGTGCTGGACCAAGAACGTCCTTCATAATAGTAGATAAAAATAAACAAATAACTTCAGCTTTATGGGTTTTGTTGTGCTTTTATTAAGCACATATACCATTGTGTAAAAGGTGTAAAAGCTGTAATTAGCCTGAAAAACAAATGATGTAGAGTGCTGCACAGAAGTGCTATGTAGAGTGCTAGTAATGAGACAGCATCTAGGGTCAAGTGAAATGAGTAAATTTTGCTTCATTTGACCACTGCCACGCTTACCACACACACACTTGTTGAATATAATCCTTAAAGAAGGGAAAAAGGTCCTGTTCCCACTGCCTAGGAGCACAGCCTATTTTCTTAGGTGCTCTTGTCCAGTGGGGGAAGAGCTGCTAATTGAACCCCAATCACAGTGGAATGGCTCAATTTAACTCGACCTTTAGAAATGCCCCTCTGAAGACCTTTTTGTTTCTCAGAGAAATAATTGGCTATCTGCCTGAACCTGGAACATATAATACTGAACTACACAGCTGCATTCCCCCCCATTGAAAGCATCTATTTTAAATTCTAGAATACAGCCACAGACTGAGAAAAAAAGTACCTAATAGTAAATGACAGAGCAGAGAAAATGTCATGCATTTAAAGAACCCCAATTACTTTATGAATTGTGTTTCTCTGGTTTGATTAAATCTACACAGCATATTCAAACCCAGGAAGTCATCTCAATGAACGAATCACTGGTGCATATTTCCTTTTCAGGCTTTTCTGATTGTAAATGATCATGACTCAAGTATTAGATTCATAGGATTTTTTGTTAGAAAGACACAGACTGTATTATACTGGTGCATTCTTTTATTAGTAACCTCTGGATGTAAAACTAGATTGTAAAACTAGAATCTTGAATATGTCCATGGAGACTGACTCAGTGTTTTGGGTAAGAGGCAGCCAGGCTCCCTGTGAGTATTTCAGACCCTAGCACAACTGTCACACAGAAATAATAATGGTGATTTGTCAGTCTTTTTGTAAATAGTTTAAAGCCCTCAATTTTCATACTCTATAATCCTTTAATTTATTTTACATTTTTACTCTGCTGTAATTTGGTATCATGCGGCTATTTTCAGTGTTTCATGAAACATAATTGGAGTGTTTCATTACTTTCTAACTGCTGAAAACATTCAACTATGAAGCATATTGACAAGGTCCCCTAGGTGGTTCTGACACTTTTGGCTCTGTCAGTTTGTTTACTGAAATCTGCCAGCTAACAGGTCTAACCAGGTATAGCCAGTGTGGCCCCTGATATAAAACCTCTTCGGAAGTCCATAGGTGAGGACTTTGCTGCCTTGTTAAGTCCTACCATTCCCTAAGGACACCAACAAATGGAGTCTTTGCTACCAGATGACTAACAAGCTTTGACATCGAATCCTTGACTGTGCTCAAAGAAGGCTTAAGGCAGCTTTAACGCACCCATATTCTGGTCAAAACAGCAGATGACACATTCACTCCTGGAGAATCATTCAGAGTTACAGTGTCTGGAGACCAGGTGCTAAGTGCACTTATGATTAACTTTAATTCAAACTGTTTTCAAAATCACTGCCACTCATGATAGTGTTTGGTATCAGATGGGAAAATGAGTTTCTTTTAACAGAAAACATCTCATGATAATAACAGTTATGGAATGTAGTATGCTCTGGTACACGAGAGGAGGTGCACTCTCGATTTTTAAGATGGAAGTCTTCTATTCTTAAACATCTCTTTGTGTCTTAGTAAGAGGGATAATAAATGCATAAATTCATTGCTCTAATTCATTCTCAGAATCTAATGAAGTTAAAAATTCTGTTTGTATTCCAGCAATGTGGACACAGATGAGCTATGTGGTAAGGGACGATTTTTTAAATACAACATTCAGATGATGGTTTATTTCCTAGTAGTTATAATAAGATATTGTAATTGACTGCATATATGAAGGATAATATGTTATATTTGACTGTCAACCTACTCCTAGAAATGTTCGAAATTTGGTGTTTGAAATCTGCTTTGAATTTTTAAAAACATTCTAAAAATAGTCATGATGCAGTGATGATGCTAATTGAAAGGTATAAAATAGTTCCTAGATAAATGATAAAGGTGATGATGAGTTATGATGTTATGACTTCCCTTGTGTCCTTAGAATATTTCTCTCAGCATCTTGGAGAATATGAGAATGTTCTTGCTGCATTGGAAGACTTGAATGTCTCTATATTGAAGGCTATGGACAAAACCAAAAAGGTGAGAAAGTGTCCTGAACTTCTTCACATTGTAGGACTATGTAATGTTTGTCAAATGTGTCAGTGCGCCCTGGTTTGTTTTGAAATTTATTTAATTTCCCCACACGGTAACATTTCCTTACGGAGGCGTGTTTTCATCACAGATGCCCCTAAATCTTTATTTCTTTCATGCCCATATTTGTGCTTTTTTGGTTTTTGATGCTGATGACAGGTTTGCAGTCTTGTGAAAGGACCCATATAATTTTCCTGTCAAAGTGACTTTTGAACAGTAGATTGTCCTTGTACTCCAGTAGTTACATGTGCTTTCACAACTCTGAAGTTTTCTTCCCAGCTCTGTCCTGTTTTCTGTCCTCTATAAGTGTTTTGTGCTTTACTTGATAATCCAAGTTGTTGATTTTGCTTCAGCTATTATTTCTGGGTTATGATTCTCAGTGTTTTTTTTCTGATTTTAAATAGTTTGCATCTTCCTTATTGGTCTTGGGATTTTATGCTAGTGTCTTTCTAGCCTGAAAAAAACAACCTATAAAGTAACACACTGAGGGTAGAACCTCGGTGATGTTGATGGATTGTGGCTTTAATGGTCGGTACTAACTGTCACGCAAACATACAAACATAAGGCACTGTGGATTTGTGCTTGTTTGTGTTTGTGTTTGTCTCATCTTCCACCAAATGATAACTGAGGATTTTGAAAATAACCACCACTAAAGTCATCTGTCTTTGTCTGTTTTGTGTTTTGTTATTGTCAGCATTTTCTGTCCTAGTTCCTTGATTGAGGGTTAGATATGGAATGTTACGTATCGTGTTACAACCACTCTCCCAGAACCCTTCTTACGGCCACACAGCCATGCTGCAAAACCACACTTTCACATCAGCACAGCTGAAGTTCTGTTAGAATCTACTTGATCGGAAGTAAAACCAGACATTTGCAAAATATTACATCAGCAAATAATACAAAAATATGGCTATGGTTATTTTCATTACTTACCAATTAGGAATTACTATCTGATTAATTATCAGATATACAGTAAATAAGTGCTGGAAGCCTGGAAAATTAATTCATAGTGGAATGCAGGAATTTGGTGCCATTTCTAAATGACATTTAAAGGGCATTTGGCTTTTACTGCTATTATACGGTGTACTCTGTCAAAATGTAGCTGCAATTGTACAATTTGCAAAGAAGTGAAAACTTCAAATTTGGTTAAATATTGATCTGTAATAAGTTGAAATGGTATGCTATTGATGTACGCCTTCTCATCACTCTGTCTGAAATCTGAGAGACAGTCCCAAGTCTACATGTTCCTGCTATTATGTGTGACCCTAACTGTTAAGGGAATATATGCTTCATTTGCCTAGTGAGGCACTTAACTGAGCCTGGTTACCACTTTGCTCAGATAATGAATTGCTGAAGCAATGCCTGGAAGCACCACTTAATGCCTGTGTGTATCTGGGGAGGCCAGATGTGTGTATCAAAGCACAGTGGTCTTGGTCATTCCATTCTGCTGTCTACATTTGTTGTGCTGGTCCCCTAGATGTAATTTATCCTTCTCTTCAAAGCTGGATGTAGATGCTTGTTTAACTTATTTAGTTCATCCCTCTTAATCAGCATACATTAATTTTGTGCATTTAATACTTTACCGTAAAGCAATGTTGAAATATGTGTACATATGAGAATTTTTCAAACAACCAGAACCCTGTTGACAACCCTGATACAAGAAATAAAATCACTTCTTAAACATTGGAAAAGAAATACAAGGGAAGAGGTAGTTGGGATGAAAACTGAAACACTGAATATTCTATCTTAAGCATGTGGAAAGCCTTTCATTAAAATGTTTATATGGGTCTAAAGATGGCACTTTCACTCTGTATGGTCAGCCAGAATTATAAAACTATACCGGTTAACAAACATGTTGTCC
>JAOYMR010000004.1:16917321-16936543 GCA_025802075.1 Tenebrosternarchus preto | reverse complement strand
CCTGATTTATGCTAGAGAAGTCAGTGATCTCTGTGTTGCATGAATTTCACTGGTCTTTCTTCTTCCTCTCCCTCTCTTTCTCTCCTTGTTTTTGTCTCTTTCTTTCCCTCCCTTTTTTTCTTTCATCCTCTCTTCTGTCTCCCTCGTCCTCACGCCCTCTGATGATTTTAAAATTGCTCTGTGCTTTCATGTCTTTTGAGTACTGATGTGGGATTAATTACAAAGTGTTAAGTGAATATTTTGACGAGATGTTCGTGGCTCGTGATCCTTGTGCTCACTCTCGTTAGGAGCTGCGTCTGGAGCCAGTAGAAGAGGAAGTCTTGGAAGGCACCACCAAATCAGTAACCCATTTACAGCTCGCTCTCTGCCTTCCCTTCACACAGCTTTCAGAGTCATTGCTACACACTCTAGATGCTGTTGTCTAGGAAACAGTGGAGCTCTCGAGTTGTTCTTTTTTCATCGCTGTCTATCCATTTTCCTCTCATTTGGCTCCTCCATTTTTTGTAAAGTATTTTTTCACTCCCACATTGGAGAGTTCAGGAACTCAATATAGTATGCAGTATGTGTGGGTGTGTGTGTGCGTGTGTGTGTGTGTGTATGTGTGTGTGTGAGAGAGAGAGAGAGAGAGAGAGAGAGAGAGAGAGAGAAAAGAAGAATGTAAATAGGCACTGAGGTCCCCTGTGGTGATCAGTGGTGAGGAGAGGAATGTGTGAGAACCTGAAAGAGACCCAGCAGGAGTGTTGTTTATCCAACAAAACTAATCAAATAGAGCTATATGAATACACATACACACACAGAATCAGGGGCACAAGAGTCTAGACACAGACATCATCTCTCCACCTACAAACACTTTTTGAGAAACCCAAAGCTGCCCTTCCATACATATGTTGAAGGTCAGCTTTGCAAACCTTGCATGACGACTGGGAAATAGAGGACTGTATTTAAGGACCAGGACCCAAGCGGAGTCTCATAAGCACACACACACACACACACATACACACATACACACACACACACACACACACACACACAAATGCTAGTGATGGTAAAATGACAGAGCTGTATCACTGATAAAGAAGGGTTCTAACTGAGATTCCACTAGGCACACAGTTTCAAGTCCATCAGTACAGTTTTTCCCTCCCACAAGGTGAAGGTGCTCTTTGCAAGTGTCCCGGCAGCTCCTCCCCACACAGGACACCCCTGAGGCCCATGGTGTCAGGGAAGAGACCAGTGCAGCATCGATCCAATATATGCACACAAAATCAGCCCTGCCAAATTGAGTGACCTATAGTCCTGGGAGCAAAAAGCAAATAAGATGAACACTTAACGGGACTGTCATCAGGACAGCCATAATCCTTCAAAATCTTTATGGATATTGTGTGTGGTACACAAATTGAATTATTACTAAACAGACTCTAGATAGATAGGTATTAGATTACAGAGCTATTACATTATAGAGCTATTACATATTATAGATGTTACATATCTATTTGTGTTTATGTGTGTGTGAATGTATCTTTCTACTAGTAAGATCCACTAATTTCTATGGTAATCCTGAGAGTAAGGAATGATGCTTCTGTTTACCTTCATTACAAGCCAGCATATCCAACATGAATCCTGAACAGAAGTCTGTGTACACTGTGTACAATATCATATATGTAGGCTGTGTCCGTGTATGAGTGTGTATGTGAGTAAGAATGATCACTAGAATCTGGTGCACACAAAAAAGATTTATGGGACGTGTCAGCAGCACAGTTCCAGTAGAGAGACCAGTGGAGGAGAGACCGCAGGGAGAAAACTTTCTGTTCAACCCTCATTTGCCCGTCAGCAAGCCTGCAATGGCATTGCACATCAAAGATTAGCCGTTACTCTGCAGTTATTTACAGCTCCACCAGCTACCATAGACCTGGAGACCACCTCCCTGCTTGTTCAGAACTAGTCACAATGAGTTACAATGGAATTTAACTGGTTACAGTAATGAATGAATGACAGGGCACTTTGGAATTAAATTCCAAATTGCTAAATCTAAAAGAGCTAGATTTAGCAATTGCATTCATAGATCTCTCCTAGTCATTTGTGTTTGCCTTGAAACCCTCTTCTTGAACCCAGTCTTACTCACCTTTTCTCGTTTGGTCCTGGTGTTTATCTGACTCATTGTACCCAGACCTGCATATACCATCCATTGTCTGTACCAAGACCTACTTATGCCATTCAGTGTCTGTACCCAGACCTGCTTATGTCATCTAGTGTGCTGTCTCTACACTGAATGTTTGATCATTCTCTATGGCTCCTGGAACCCCAGTGTTCATTGGCGATCTGGCCCTGTGTTCACACAGAATCTCAGAACAAGAGATCTGATCTTGTGTAGGTTGTCCCTTGTGTCTGAAGAATATTCATTCTTTATTAAAGTGTTCTGCAAATAAGCAAAGCAAATTGAATTCAGTGGTCATCTATTCCGTTCTGAGATTCTTTGAGGTGCTGCTCTTGTGTGGGAGGGCTCCATTCCCTAGCTGAGTCTCTGCTCAGTCCTGCATGTTCTCTCTCTCCCTCCCTCTCTCTTTTAGCACATTCTCCTTGTCCAGAGGCAGCTGCGTGTGTTGGAGGATGGCCTGGATGACTTCCGTCTGGCTCTCCGGCAGTACGTCGACTGTGTTAGCACCCAGACTGGCTGCCTACAGTGAGTAAACACCCCCAGCTCTGCCCTTGGACTGCCTTGCTGCTACATAGCCTATACACACAAAAATATCACAGCTGTCAAAAAGTCAAGGTACAAAGTTTTCTTCTTGGCAGAGGGATGTCTTGGTCACAGCATCCGCTGGGGTAAAAACTGCAGCAGAGCTCACGGAGGCTGCTGTGTGTCCCGCCGTGTGTCCCGTCATGTGTCCTGCTGTGTGTCCCGTGCCTGTACGCGTTTGCCACAAAGATGACTCTGCATGTTTCCTAGATCCTGGTTTGATGTTTAAAACTGCGATGTGATGAAAAGTGTCAGACTGCATGCTGTTACATTATTATATTTCCCCATGACCCAAGGGCACCGGGGGCGTTTTCATCCGCTTGTCACATGGTTCTCCAGGTTTGACATTAATTGGCCCTTTTCCATTAGCAGGAGGGACAAGAGACCAAGAGCTCGGTGAGAGATATGGAAGCATGAAGGAGTATAGGTGCATATGCATTCATGCAGCCTTTAATGTCTCACTCCAGTCTCATGGAAGAGAGTACATCTCATGTGGAAAGCTCCGAGAAATTAATCCAATAATTTTTTTTTTTAAAGCTTATTTTATATATAATTTTATTATGAGACTTCTTAGAGACAGAGATGAGACAAGATGAGACGAGCACAGCATTAAGCCTAGTGTCAGGTCTGTAACTGTTTAGTAAGGTGAGCTCTCAGTGAGACAGATGCATGGCTACAGGTCACAGGACTTCACAGATTGAGGCACTGTTCCCTGTAGGTCTGGGTGTTTTCTAAGCATCATGTGAGACCATGTTAAAGAACCCTGCACTGTTAATGTGGCATCAGTGTGCACCGTTTACTTCAGGGGTGTACAGCTGCTGTCCTGAACTGCCAGTCCAACACAAAGCAATAAAATCCAGACCGTGCTTGACTCTAGTCCTCTGAGAGAGAGAAGCTGGACATCCCATGATTTAGTTAGAATCCAGGAGACATTGCAGGTCAGAGTCAGTTGAATAATGCATTTTATCATCTAAACTGTGCAGTGCTATTCCTCTAGGCCCTTGAACAGTGCTATATGTTATTAATTTGCCAAGCATTTCAAACTTTTCAAGCGTCCTACTGACAGAAAGAAATGTAACACAGTATTACTCACCAGTAATAACCCTACATTTATTTCTCTGCAACATTGGCAGTATTGCAGTTCAGAGGATTGCTAATGAATCTCGGTTCATA
Organism: Tenebrosternarchus preto; assembly: GCA_025802075.1. Taxonomy (NCBI): domain Eukaryota; kingdom Metazoa; phylum Chordata; class Actinopteri; order Gymnotiformes; family Apteronotidae; genus Tenebrosternarchus; species Tenebrosternarchus preto. The sequence continues at coordinate 16,932,636 of JAOYMR010000004.1, read as the reverse complement.
CTGTATGAATTCTGGGAAAACAGCAACGTGTGGAAGAAGTAAGCCCTAGTTTCAATCATTATCCGATTCCTTACTGAATATAAACAGTCAAAAAGATCACCAGTGCATGTAATTACATTTGGATTTATATTGATGTTATATTATTGCTCTAGCATGTATTTCTAAGCAAATTGTTTATTGTATGGTAGTCACCTGCAGACAAACTACAGCAAAACCTTCCAGAGGGGTAATGTGGATTTCTTGGAGACTCCAGAGCTTACAACCACCATGCCGGTACCAGGTATAGTGGATATTCTCTTTGGCAGCATATTCATCAGCCTGATTCACTGTGCTATCCAGGAAGGAGATGAGAACTGGCCATGTTATTTCCTGTCACTGCTGAATTCTATTGTAATTGTGTTCCTCCATAGCATCATGGTGGGTCCTGAACAACAACTAGAACCATATTCTGAATGAAGTTATGCGCTTCTAAAGGAAATCAGTATGGCATCGTTGTTTCTTAATCATCTGGAAATGCACCCTTGTGTTTGGGGTCAAGTCATGGTGTACATCAACAGACACCCATGTTCCTGTGTCAGTAGCTCTTTAAGCTGTGTACATTCCTAGATGTTAACTTCTTATGTAATGACTGTCATTCTGATGCTGGCACACTATGGCATCAGCACCCCGTTGATGTGTCATTGACATTAGCACTTTGTTAATCAGTCACTGGACAGCACCAGTACGTGTGAGCTGCAGTGTTCTGTGCTATTAGAGCCAGTCTGTGTAAGTGTCAGGACTCAATGCCTCTTTATGTAGCAGAATTTGTGAGTTGATCAACCGACCAAGTTTTTGACTCTGCTGACTTTGTATGGAGATGCACTGTTGTTGCTGTGTGCTATGTAGTTTGTAAACTCTGAATAAAGGTAAGGCTACAGTCACCGTTCATTTTGTGTTTGTTTGGAATGTCTTCATGAGCTGTAGCTGTTGTTGTAAGGTACAGTATCGTGGTCTTGGAGGTCAGGGATAATGCTTCATAGACCCACTGAGAGCCCTTTTATTTTTTAGTTTTCAGAATGAGATTACTAGATACTGGTGCCAGATTTTTTTTTTGAAACCACACTGCCACCTTGTGGAGGTTTATGGCACACAATTTTGAGTTTAACAGAGCAGTAACATAGTGGCCACTGGCCAAACCTGTTTAAAAGGTATTCAAATAAAAAGAAACTGATGTAAATATGTTGCACCCTTGTGTCAACAAATCTAGTGGGTTAATATAGCTCTGGCACATGGCCATCAGTGTTTTGACGTGGCATGCATTAACATACATTGACAAAGTCTTTACTCAGAACATGTCGGGTAAAAGGAGAACTTCTGAATAAAGCTTTTTAAAGACGGACCTCTATAATAATGCGTTTGTCTTTGAATATTAAAAAAAAAAAAAAACACAAACTGTAAGCACCCTTACACATGATAAAATATTTAATTAACTAGACTGTATTAAGCTGTAATCATTACTGATTCATTGACATTAAAATTTTTTTCTCCAATCTGTACAACTGACTCCTTTTCATGTCAATTTCCCATTATAACCATGGAGATAGATGGAATGCACTTACATCCACACAAAGCACCACAGAGATGGCAGGTTTTATTCATTTTATTGATAAATTATCATTTTTAAAAAGGCCCAAGCCACTTTCCAACTCAAGCTACAGTCTCAGTGTACCGAATATGCTATGTACAAACACTTTTCTCGTTTGTCACATTGAGAACAGGATTAGCAACTATGGTTGTGCCCGTTTGTCCTGACGGAGTTCAGGAGCTACTGTGACACTGGCCAGTTTTGACCACATGTTGGCGCCAGGGAGACAGCAGAGATGCTTTCGTCCCACTGCCTGGTAGAGTGTGCAGGAACACCTCGCTCGCCTTTCAGTGGCTGAGAAATATAACACTGCTCTGCGGTACAAATGAACCACCAGCCTAAGATCATGCAGGTATATGTAATTCTCATTGCTTACACTGATGAGTCAAATCGAGAGGTTGCAGTGTTTGTGAGCATGCTGTTTATCTTACTCAGAAAGCCACAAAACTAAAGTTTATTGCTCACAGTGAGTTTGAGCGCTTTCATCAAAATGGATTTGAGAAATACTGGTGAACTTCTGTGAATTTGAAATAACTAATACACTTTCTTAAAGCAGCCACCCCTAAGACACACACAAACAGAAATATTGGCACAGAACTGTAAGGAAATGTACAGATAACTGAACATTTGAACACGGTACCTTGTTGGGTATTGGGTTAATACATAACTTTCAGCTTTTTACAGCTGTGACAGCTAGCAGCAACAGAACATAATAATTGCATAAAATTGTAGTGCAATGGGCAAGTTGTTCATACAAGATCATCTCTTTTGGTCAAGTCAGTAACAAAACGCAGTACTCGAAATGTCCATCCAGCAGGGCTCATAATGTCCATCCAGTAGGGCTCATAATGACGGCAAGCCAGTCAAAATCCACGAGGCCATACCAGGCTGACTTTAGGAATTCCATTTGATCAAAATGAATTAACAGCAAACACCACAAATTGAAATGTATTCAAAATTCTAATTTATCTGACAATTTCTAATGTTAATTCAACAAATTACAGAGCCTTAAAGTACGTTTTTAGTCAACTAAAAACCACAGACTGGATTTGAACTCTCATAAATGGAACGACCATTCAAATGTACACCTGTTAAAATCAGGATAAAAGAAAATCCTAAAAGGGTTTCTGGGATGACGCACACCGTTTATGCGAAGGTGTTCTCCGGATAGCTGACTTTAATTGCTCCCCAGTAACAGGCTCGGACCAGACAGATCAGACCCAGCAGATAAGCGAAGACCCAGGAAACGTAGGTAGCATGGTAACGACTAGCAAAGTCTTGAGTGCCCACCTAACAAAGACCGCAAGACCACAGATTAAGACAAACAGATAATAGGCAGAACGTAACATTTTATATGAGACCTCAATTTGGTATACAAGTTCTGTATTTGGTATACAAGTTCTCTCTATTTTGTAGTCTATAAAGATTTAGGTCTCATGCACCCATCCACTCACCCACCATTTTTTTTTCTCTTTCTGCATCTTCAGGGCAGGGCATTCATTCTCTTAAATAGGTCAATGCAAAGTGGCTTATTTTGAACTGGACATAAAACAAGCCTTTCTTTCTTTCAAAGCTTTCTTTCTTTTTCCGTTACGTAACATTTAAGTCTTGCACATTACTGGGAGTGACCCTCTCTTACGGGACCCACACAGATTTTAGGATTTAAAATTCACTTATCATTACGACTGACTAATGTGATATGACTAATATGACTAATTTACAAATGCTGAGATTTTACTGATCGGGTGCATACAGGTATATACTTTCATGTTGTTTAAGTTGTATTATAAATAAACAGTGGCTGACATTGGGTGTAAATAAAGCACTGTTATTTGCTTATTCATGCATGTAGGGTGTTAAATGCAATCCTTCTCATGTAAAAATGACAGGACAGAACAAAGTGGTTGAACTTGAACTTAGTGGGAAAGAAGCAAAAAAGAATCCCACTGTACAAGTACTCACTGTTAATCCAATTCCAATGAAGATGCAGATCATTCCTACTGTAATGTAGGCACAGCAGCGCCTCCTGGGCAACGCGCTGCCAACGGACGAGCTGGGGATGAGCATGGTATGCATAGTTAGGCTGAGGTCAAGGGTCAGTGCCCCATGTGGTCCCAAAACAAGCAAATCTAAAGCCAGCATTAGCCCATGTTTGTACAACCAGTAGCTTTAGAATAACAGCTATAACAAATTTGTTCTGAAAAAGACCACGAATTGAAACATCAGATACAGCAGATCATACATGATCAAATGGATTGTGTGATGTTTTGTTGCTTTCTAAGATACTACTGGGTATGTAATTCTCATATATCGGCTGTACAGACAGAGGCAAAGGGTCCTGAAGTCTTCAGCTGGTTTCTGTGGGCCAGATCTGTACTGCTAGGGAAGAGGCTGTTCTTCAAACGCTTGTAATCAGACGAGGACTTCGTCAGGAGTCACATGACTACCTCCCATCCCTACTGCATCAGCCTTCACATGCCTCTCATGTGACTGGATTCTGAAATGTTCTTTTAAAATTGCAACAAATCACACGGTGCTTAAACCGTTCCCCCCCCCCACCCTCCCTGACTGTCTTCCCTTTTCTTGGCTCTCTTAGGACAGGGTTGCCCTCCACCCCCAGGAGAAACTTTGCTGCTAACCAAAGTTCTTAGGCGTCATCTCCGTGGCAACTGTGCCCCGCTTCATGTGGCCCGTCGGCCTGCTCTTGCTCTGCTGCTGGTGATCCCTGCAGGCTGAGCACAGGCCCCAAGGCAGCACTCTATTACTCTCAGCATTCTCTATTACTCTAACATTACTCTATTACTCTCAGCAGTCCCTATTATTCTAACATTACTCTATTACTCTCAGCATGGCCATTATCCCCCCAGGGTCATGACCCCTCCATCCGCAGCACCCTGTGAGACCAAGGCCTGACCCCACGCCAACAATGCACATCACTCAGTTGACTCGGAAATGTCAAATCGGACGGTGGCCTTGGTGAAACACAGGCTCAGCACTCCCAGTCATTATAAAGCAATTGCAAGAACTTGGACAGATGCTGAAGAGTGTAGCCAGTGTCTCTGTGCATCCAGACGTCTGTGCCAGCACATCTGGCATAAATCCACATGACGGTACGATAAATAAAAGCTACTTACATTTTTTTGCAGTGCGGGCATTTGGCCAGTGTATTAAATCGCAGCTCCATCCACTGTGGGCAGAACAAAGAAACAGTTTCAGTGTTGCACAGAATAATAGAAGAAGACGAAGAAGACGAAGACGAAGAAGAAGAAGAAGAAGAAGAAGAAGAAGAAGAAGAAGTATTAATTGTTTAAAGGCAAAATGTAGTAACAGCATATAGAAAAATGCTATACAAATACAGCAATTTCAAATTGCCCTTAAATTTAAAAGAAAGAATACAAATAGTCTTTTTTTTTTATTATAACAGGTCCTGCACAATGCCTTTGTATGGCAGATCAGTGATATGCTGGTTAGTTACTGGCCAATTCTACGTGATCATTAGTTGGACTGTCATCCAGCCCATCCGAAAGCAGGCAGCGCGCGTCTGGACGTAGACATTGTCTGGGCACTCTATAGCTGGACAGGCTAGAAAAGTTAGTCTATGTAACCTGACAGAATAGAAATAAATGCTATGACTTCAGTTAAAAAACAGTTAAAACTCACGCAACTGACAAAAATAGTCATGTACATATATTTCTTATGTACCATCTATTCTGGCTCATGAAATGTAAATATTTCCCTGTTCCTAAGTCACATCAACACGTTACTGTTAGCCGGCTCTGTCCAGCTCGAGAGGACTGAAAAGATATTCCCTCCACTGTGCCATCTTGAGGTCAGATCATGTACGCTGGCGAGTTCACCTGGAAGACTCCATTAACAAGGAACCATCCTAACGAAAAACACGGACGCTGTCAACATGAAAGCCTACTGAACACGGGCATGTGCACGCACGAGGAAGGTGTTGCCACAGTGACCGCAGACGACGCGTAGGCCCTCGGGCTGCACAGGCAGGGCTGGCTGGGCCGGCTGCTCTTCCGGGATCACCATCACTGGGCTCAGGTTGATGATGCGTCTGCTGGAGGGTCAATGACAACAGCAAGGTCACACTCACAGGTCCGTCATTACCCCAAACCAAAACCCGACCCACCCCCCGGACAGTTCCGGTTTGTAGAAATGTCAGCCCCATCTCTCCCTTTCCTATGCTCTAGGTTCAAACATCGAGTTGTTCTTGTAGAGTTCAATGCCTCTGGCTGTTTTTTGACATTCTTATAGTTTGTGGATCTGAATACTGACGAGAACATTCTGTCAAGAGCATCTGGAAGAAAAGCACCACTAAGAACACAAGTGTTTTTATATATTTGAAACACGGAGCAAGGCTTCACGCAGGGATTGATGGGGATGCTTTTATGTGAGAATCAGAGTATACATTTTGAAAAACAGCCTGTGTCTCAGCAGGTGCCACCGTCTGCTACCTGTCTGGTGTTTTTGAAGGCCCTCTCCGTTTCTCCAGAAAGAGTTCACACAGCTGTACTGCAGCCAGTTCCTCACACTTACCAGTTGGGCCGAGGGCATCCTATCCTTCTGGACGTGTCTTTGCAGATTAGCAGGCAGTTGCAGGGACATCTAACATACTTCTTTCCTGTTGGTGGATTTTTGATGGGCTGTATAAAAAAAAGGTCAGGACCAGAGTTATCTAATATGGTTCACAAAAAAAAGTCAACATGTACAACATTTGTCATTATATGTGGACTTTCCTGCTACAAAACCAAACCTAAAATCTCATTAACAGCTTTTTTTTTTTTTTTTTTTTTTATAGATATTTGTCCATTATCTGAAAGTTTGCCCATGTGAAGGAAAAAAAAAAAAATTGGCCATAAAATTGTTACCTCTGTTGAAATGTGTTCTATAGGCATGCTCCTCCAACAGCACCATGTAATCATTTCATTGTTACGGTTGCTATCTACATGCCGCAGTATTGTCACAATGAGGCTAACGGCAGGATGCTGTGCTGAGTCATAGCCGAGGAGCTTAGGCAAACACAGAAAGCCATCTCACTTGAGTTTAGACAGAACACCTCCATACCGTTACCACTACATTAACGAGGTCAATTTCTTACATAAATGACAGAATATTTAATCCAGCTAACCTGAGATTTAAAAAGCAGTTAGCAGAGAAAGACTGGGACAGAGACACCAAATAGTTTTGACTCAAAATTGGGAAGGAAATAAAAGGCAGAAGAGGAAATGATCATAGGATCACTTGGTATCCAATCACACGCTTCACATTCAAGTAGAACAGTGATCAACAGACTGAAAGACTCATCTAATTATGTTAATTAGGATTCAGGTTCATAAAACCATCTTCTTAAGATAAATAAAACCTTTGTAATTGCAGTCTCAGAAATGTAAAAAGATTGTGTTATTCCTAAAAATCTTATTTCTATCACAAAAAAAATCTGCTCAGTTCTACTGGTGCACAGCCTTGGCCAAAACAGTATCACTACCGGTGGTTTACAATATAGATATTTTTCCACATTCCATATTTCCACATTTCACAACAAAAATACAGAATGCATTACATGAATAAGCTCTGGGCCAAGCTGATTTATCCACAAACCATTTTAAATGACCATAGATATACACAGTAAACATGTTAGAATGTATTCTTGTTGAAAGTCTGTAAGTTTTTCTTCGGTCATATCTAGTTCTCTAGGTGAACTATCCTGGTCACACAGAGAGAACTCCAATCACTATACAATGTTTCTGTCTGAACTCAAGGCCATGAAACTCTGCTAAAGCATCTCAGTGAACTTGGCCACAATGCAACTCCAGATGACTAAGCATACAAGCCGATTGTCTGGTGCCCTGCTTAGTGATGAGGGAAAGTTGTCTTGGATGATTTATTTGAAAGTCCTGTGCTGTAAGGCATGGATTGACAGATGCCCCCAGCCTTGAACCCAGGTTCCATAAGCCAGCTCCCTGGTAAGCAGCTAGAACACACATTGAAGATCATCACATATATGGTCGCCATATATGTTTAGATTCCATATAGTGCAGTACCCATCAATGCAATATACAAAATACATACAGTACCTGTCAAAGGTTTGGACACACTATAAATTATCCTACATATAAACTGATTTTCAAAACACACACACACAAGCACAAACAATTAATTATAGATGCATCTTCAGTAAAATGTTTTCTTTCAGAACCTTAGTCCCCCAAGTGCTCTGCACATATGAGAATTTCTTCAAGACTGATTGAAAAGCATCACAGGTGTCTGCCTCATGCAGCTGGAGAACATCAGTAGTGTGGAGCTGAGGAGGACAGTAATGGGTGGCTACTTTGAAGGATCTAAAATCTAAGATAAATATTGACCATCACAGCATAATCGTATGTGTTACTTCATTGGTTTGATACGTTTCTTTTTTTACTGTAGAAAATACTAAAAATAAGCATTGAGTAGGTGTGTCAAAACTTTTGACTGGTGTATCCAAACTTTTGACTGGTACTGTATCTGTAAGCGCAAAGCTGTCTGTATGTCACATTTAAGAGGTCCAAATCCAGTAGAAGGAGGGTGATTGAAATCTGTCCTACAGGACTATGTCATGGATGTATGTGAATCCTGAGAATTCTGACCTTGGAAGAACAGAGCCATCAATGCAGATCTCAAAGCTTCTTATGACAAATATGCTCTGTTTTAGACATGAACAGTTCAGACAGTAATGCAGCCCAACCTGTCTGCAGAATGTAAGTTTCGGGGATAAAACTGCATCTAGTTAGAAGAAAAAAAATTATATACAATGCAGTAATTGACGAGGAGACAGAGAGGCAAAGACAGGAAGATGAAAGATGTCTGATGTGTGAACCAATAATATTCCACTGTTCTCCTTTCCTTATTTAAAGAGGTTATTTAAGACCTTACTGCCTGGTACCCAGACAGAGAAAGAGAGGTGAGTAGAGGTGTAGAAGTGTAGAGGTAGAGAGAGAGAGAGAGAGAGCGCAATGAAAGCAGAAAGAGATAAAAGAAAGAAGCTAAGAGAAACAAAGAAAGTAAAAGAGAGAAAGAGGGAGAAATAGAAGAATAGAAATAATCCAGAGTGTCATGTCTGACTAAGCATTAGTGGTGAATAAAGAGATGAGGTGAATGATTACAGGCTTTCTTACCGTGGCCTCATTGCAGACAGTACACTTCACCACGTGCTGATGGAGCTTGCCATCCAGGTTTATAAGAGACTGGCACACTCTGCAGTTAATGACGGGCACCCCTCCAGCATCTGGACTGGCAATGGCTGTGTAGGGGGGAGGAAGCTCAGCTAATGGGGTGGAATCACACACACAGAGAGGTGCTATTTCATTCCAGTTTTTAATACACTGATGCACTAGGTAATCTGGACCCTTTTGTTCCTGTTGATTGTCGTTAACATTTTTTGACACCTCTGGGCTTCCTTAAATGAAATAAGCAGCCATGTCTGAAAGTATAACAAAGCCAGGATACATTAGCGCTACTTGTAGACTACATACATTAGATATTTCAGTAAATCACACCAACTAAAAATGTGTCGAGTCATGATCTTGTATGATGAATCCTTGTTTTCGAAAAACATAAGCAGCACAAATATAAACTACTTCCTGAAATACCCTGAACTGTGAATACACTTTATAATGATATTAATTATCTGCAGTTATATTGCTTTATACGGAGAAAACTATATTTAGTAATAATATTTCAACCTTTGCATATTTCAACCTTCTACAATATCAGTACTGAGTCTATTAGAGTCTTCAAAGAATTAGCCTAATCAGATTACTAAACATTTGGTTTTGACTGTGAGGCACTACAGAGGCCACACTGCTTATCGGTTATTGAGTAAGGTATTATTGCAAGGGACATTAAAATACTATAGGTATATTACAAAACAATGGCATAAACTATGCCTATATTGGCTTGGCTATGCTAATTAAACATAGCACAAAGTCCTCTCACTGGAGTCTAGACAGGAGATTGTAATAGCGATTACATTTGACGTCAAGTGAGTAAGTAAACATCTGAATACTAAAACTCTTCCAAAATTCTGGTTCATGTTAAAGGAGCAGTGTTAAATATTTAGGGGGATCTATTAGCAGAAAAGAAACACAGCATACAAATCCATGTTTTCATCCATTTATAATAACCTGTAACTGCGAATCTCTGTGTTCAAGTTATCTTATAATGAGCCCTTAATCCCTACATAGGGAGCAGGTCCACTTGCCATGATTTGGACCAATAAAAAGCCTCCATGTGTATGTTACTGAGATCAGCCTACAGCTGACGAAAGTTACTGCCAATAAAAGTGTAACATTAAAAAAAGCTCATTGGGGCTCATTCTGTGACATTAAAGTAGTCTATCCAGTCTTGCACTCTGCAAACGGGAGGAAATATAGCTATATATTCCAAACGTTATTTCACAATCATACTAAACGCTTAGAATAAAAGAGTTTTACCATTCCAATAATATTACCTTTTATTAGCATACAAATCAGCGATTCCGTAGGCAATAAAATACTACCACAATCTGCAACAACAATAATCGCTAGCTTTCATGGCCTCTAGGTTCACATTGTAAGTAAATACGATTTCTAAATACCTATGTAAAGTCTTGTGGTCAGTCACTACAAGACTGACCACAAAAATACTGCTAGCTGGATGTCTTTGGTGAAGCAGACCACACTCCATTCAGCAGTGTCAGTGATGTGTAAGAATTCCAGCAACACTGTTCTTCCTGTATTACATAATACACATTAGTATTATTGTTGTTTGTATTATTATACATTTGTTTTTAATAATGGTTCATTTCAAATGGCTGAATACAGGAATGACGTGTACAGTGTGTATGCTGAATTCACTATAAGCTCCTTAGTTTATTTTATTTTTTTATAACTGTACTGGCAGGAAACATCCTTTCACACATTTGTCTCATGTCAACTGCAACATACAACAAAGTACAGAATGGAAATAAATGCTATTACTATTGCAAAGAACAACATAAAGAATATGGAGACAGTATGTTGTCCACCGTTGTGATAAGGCATGAGATTCTTGGACATATGTGACTTCCTGCTTCATAGATTTTTTTCAGGCACTGAGATGCTTCTTCCTGTGAGACTATCAGTTTTGTCTTTTAGAAAGTTTTATATTACAGGTTTGTTCATCCAACATGGAACTGAGTGGTATCATTCTATTAATGGAATCTTTGGCTGCAACCCTACAAGAGCTCAGAAACAAACCAATCTTATTTACACAAAGTGCACTGGGGGAAAATTCTTGCGTTCCTTTGAGTGGTGTTTGTGGTTCATCGCAGTACAAGTAAAAAATAATATAAAGGAATAGTTTTGTATTAATTATGCAAACCATTGAAAATAACACGGATCTTAGATGAGGACTGCTGATCATAGTATTTATCATGACTTCAGATAACCCTGTGCTGCAACAAACACGACCAATAAAATTACACAGTTCTGTAATTCACCCACAGGTTCGTGACATCATTGCTTACACACTCGTCACTAGATGACTGACAAGTTTTTATTTATTTATTTTCTCAAAGTGACTCATCATCTGATGGATGACATAAGCACAACCACAGACATCATCATCCCAAAAAATAAATAAATAAAATAAAAATGCACACTACTAAGGCACTGCTGTGAGTACCAATCTCACTAATGGTCAACAGTGTTTATTTATTTATTTACATTTAAATTTATTTGTACTTTTTGGCCAAGAACTTCCTAAGGTGACAGATCTTGGAGCGAAGTAAGCTTTAACATTCTTCTGTATCTTAAGCCAAGCACTCAGAATTGCTGCTGTGTATGAAAAGTGCTACACACAAACCTCCTATCATCTAAACGGTGCAGCCCTACAAGTACACAAGGACCAGCCCTACAAGTACACTAGGACCAGCCCTACAAGTACACAAGTACACTAGGACCAGCCCTACAAGTACACAAGTACACTAGGACCAGCCCTACAAGTACACTGGATCAATCCCAGTGGGTAAATTCACAATATTACAATGGTAAAGAACGGTAGCTTCAATTTGAACTTGGTTTGCATTGTGATGTATGATGTTACAGCTGTGTGATCACTGACAGCTCACTGACGGCTAAGGCTGTGGACTTGGAGGCATATGTTCTTTATGCCTTAAATACCAATATAGCATCTGCCTCTCCTGGCAAGGGGGCATTTAGTTTCTCTGACATTACTTTGCACTCCATGTAAAATGAGAGGCCTATTCCCAACACAGCGCCAAACCCTAGAGCCAGCTGCTGCCCAGTCTCAAATCTGAGCATGGCAGAACACTTCATACAATACACAGATTCAGCCATGTTTGGTCTGAATTAAATATGCAGAACTACTCTTGATAGCATGTAGCAAGGGAACTAACTTGTAGGCCAGTTTTAATTCATAATACCTTTGTTTTTATGTTGATGTTCCTGTTTTGATTCAGAACACCTTTTGTCTTTATGTTGATGTTTTGTTACACATAAAAGTAAAGAAACATGATTGCACTGCATGACCTATATTAGCTAGTGTTTATTTGCAGGGTAATAACTAGAATGGCTGTTGCAGGGACATTTGCAGTCTTTGCAGAGTTTTTTTTTTTTTTCCCCTATAAAGCCTCTTTTGTTTATCTGCAAAGCATCTGAAAGTCCTGTTGGAAATTAAAATCCACATCATAAGAACTCAGATCTTTAAGTCGACTTCAGCTCTGTTAGCCCACAGCCCCAACTAGATGCTTCTGAAACAGTTCAGACTAAAGACTAACCCACAGGTTACTTAACAGAGCGCTAGGCAAACACAGTCATCAAACTGTATAATTTAGTCAGTCTTTTAGAGTGTTGTTTGAAAGTCTATATTTAATCACAAAAAATATATAGACTGCCTCACATAATTTGGGTCTTATCACTTTATAAGAACAATTGTATTCAGTGTCAGTCATAGTCAGGCTCCTTATGCCTTAGAGCAAGAATAATGTTTTTAGATCAGTTTTGTGGACATATTTGCATCCATGACGAAGACAAATACAAAGACTGAAGTAAAACATAACCAACAATGTTCCACCCTGTTCCTCCGTATAGGCAGCTAATGCTAATCCCCTTAACATACAATTAAACGTTTGCGGTTAAAAAATTGGAAACTGGGGTTGGAAAATTACTGAGAGAGAAGTATACCCACTGCTGATAAGTCTGTTGAGGTTTGAAGTTTGAGAGAAAAAACAGAATGTGTACTGAATGTGTAAAGATGTTTTTTCTTTTCTGATTTATATCATCTTGGCCCTGCAAACACTGAGAAAAGCCACTGATGCTCACTGTTCACTAGGGTACATTCACTACCTAGACAGGATATCAGCTGTTTCAGTTATATTTATGGTCCATCTGCAAGTAGTTTTTTTTTAATGGATTTGGAACCATTGTTGTAACAACAATTTATGCACAGATCAGTAATCAATTATTGTTAAATATGATCAAAATTATACCATGACCGGACTGTTCAAAATGGAGTCTTGCAGTGCTAATGGTTTTAGATCACTAGGTCTAGACCTAGACCAATACTCAAACTCGTAGTGGCTGAAGAGGGGGAGGTTCCAAGTGCACGTGTAGACTAGGGTAATTTAGAGTTTATAATTGCAGTAGAACTGACCAGCCTAAATGACCAAATGCAATTTCCTCAGTGTCTCCAGTCATTCTCGCATTTGTAATACAGCACTCACGAAACAGACAGTGAACGGTAGAGTAGCGTCCTTCACACAACTGACAAAGACAATCTCCAACACAAAAGTCAAAACAATGATCACGAAGATGGCAGGCTATTCCTACAAGTCATCCAATCCGCAGTCCTATTTACGTCAATCTGCAGCCTACATTAAAGCCTCGTTATGATTCGGTAGCGTTCAATTATGTATTGAAGAATATACTACAGCTAGCTAGCTTTACAGTATAGGGAGCGACAGGCTAAGCTGCAACAACCTACTACAAATCTGAATCATTACTAGAATTTGTCGACGTTTATTTAGGCCTTGCACTTTCCTGCTTTGACATTTTACTCTTTATTGCTTGTTGTCCTGGGCCTTGAACAAGAATTACATATATGTTATACCGTTAATGAAGCTCAGTGTGGGTCCCTGCTCAATGCACTACGCCCAAAATGATTCAGCACCTTCGCGTCAATCACAATTTCTGTTTATTACCTCTTGGACTGGTTTCCTGCAGGTACGGTGGTGCTGTGGGTGTAACATTCCCGGAGTTCTGCGTAGACAATAGCGGTGATCGTTCATCCATGCCATCGGAAGCCATTATTAGCAGCGATTTAACTGACAATAACAAAAAACAACGGTTGCGATTACTGGTCCAGTGCTACAGAGAGTGGGGGCAGCGAAAATTCAGCGTTGCTCCAGAAGCACGAAGATGAGGCAGCGGAGGCGGAGCCAAAGACGTGAACGTGGTGGAATGAGAATGCAAGAGCATGTTGGGAAAACATGGGGGTCCCCGAGTTTTCTATACACAACTGTAAGCAAGCAGATATTGTACCTTTACCTTCACTCATCAGTACATTGACTATTTTCCACTTTTCCTAAACGTTGTATATTAACTTCCCCAAGTTCTAACAGTAATAAAAACAGCAACAACAATAATAAACTCAAGGACACAAATACTAAAGCACGTCTGTGTCAGTTAATGAATGAGGACGTAGAAGACTGCAATATCTCTCGCAGCTCCAAAAACAATAGGTGCGTAGATGTACAATGGATATCACAACTCACGAATTATATTGTTAATACTCTGAAAGTCTAAGCTAGGGGCTGTATGCAAATTCACTAATGTTGGGTGCCTGAACATAGTAACAGGTGTTCTTACTACTGAATATTGATAAATATTGATCTCTCATTGTTTTAATTCACAGCATGATCCACATCATTACTTGGTTATTTATTTGTTAGAATTCTTAAATGAAAAAAAGGATATTCCAAACATTGTTTTAAATGTGGGTTTAATGTATAGACATTCAAACATAATCCCAAACATACAACCAAATATATATGCAAAACAGAACACCTCTGTGACTAGCATTGCACTTTATAAGAGTAGTATGCTATTCAGTTTTAATGATAGTGATCTGATTTAAAACCTCATATTTTGTGGTTCTGAATTCTGGCCAATAACAGTTATAGTGGGATTTCATTTTCTGATTACAGTCATTTTTTTTTAGTACAATACATTACTCTTCTGATAACTAATTTAAAATGTTTTGTTGATCATTTTATGTTTCATTTACATTATCAGAATGAACTGCAGGAAGAGCTGAAATATCTGTGGCAAAATGCTCACCTTGCTTTTCTAATAAACTGGATTCTAATAAAGATTTCATAGTTTTGCACTCCATCACAGAGTAAGATATTAACAGTTCTTTATTAACTTAAAGGTCTGCTACTAAAAGTTTATTTTGTGAAATGATACAGTATGCAGCTTGTTCATCATTAATCTAGATTTATTCTACGTAGATGTACTCACCTGTTTTACATTGTTCATCATTAATCTAGATTTATTCTATGTAGTTGTACTCACCTGTTTTACATTGTTCATCATTAATCTAGATTTATTCTACGTAGATGTACTCACCTGTTTTACATTGTTCATCATTAATCTAGATTT
>JAOYMR010000004.1:16847294-16879709 GCA_025802075.1 Tenebrosternarchus preto | reverse complement strand
CCTCTCTACACCTGCTAGCAGGACGCTGCAGATCCTCTCTACACCTGCTAGCAGGACGCTGCAGATCCTCTCTACACCTGCTAGCAGGACGCTGCAGATCCTCTCTACACTTGCTAGCAGGACGCTGCAGATCCTCTCTACACTTGCTAACAGGACACTGCAGATCCTCTCTACACCTGCTAACAGGACACTGCAGCGCGGAGGTGCTGTCAGACACATGGAGTGGGAGGGAGAAGGCAGCATGCTGATCTGTGTTTATTTATTTAATTATGCAGGGGATTTCTCTACCTCTCTTTCCAGCAAAGGCATTAGAAGCCCTCATTGCCAGACTTCTCAGTATGAGTGAGCAGCAGCTTTTAGCCCAGATAGCACCCAGCTGGTAAGATACCACAAGGTTCATAACACACTGAAACCATGAAACACATTTGGAAACTGTAGTAATAATACAAAATAAGTTCTCAAATCCTAAAAATCCTCCCATATATTCTGCAAAGCCTTATATATTGCGACTAAAATATTGACTTAAAAACTTTCACACCAAAAGGCCAGACACACTTACCATATAAACAACAAATCAGGTTTTTTCACACTGCAGCACCAAACCGAGAGATTAGCTGGTCACAGTACAGATGCTGTTTGATTCTACATTTTCCTGTACCCATAGTGTGGAATCAGTAATCAGAAGATCATGGGTTTAGTCAATATTCAGCAGTGTTACTTTGAAATTTACTGGATGATGATTGGATGTCAGGTTTAGCTAATTCTTTATGCAGCTGTAACATCTATCCATGTGGGACATTTCCTCATAAATAAAAATACAGCTATAAATGCATTATACTTTCTAACCATGATGTTCTGTCTCTTTTTTCCATTATGTTATGTATAAGAAATGTAGTTTGTTATAACCTAGCACTGACACACAAACATTTGTCCTGCTGAGGTTCTATCAGTGATTTCTAAGTTTGTCATTAATGCTTGGCTTAGATGTTAATACTTACGTTATGTAAAAATGTCTAAGACGTTTGTAATAAGAGAAATTAAACCTCAGGCAATGGAAACCTGAGCATCTTTCCCTGAGAACTGTGTGCCAGAGTAACGTAACAATCAGTAAGCAATCGAGAAAAACTGAAATACATACGCTCAAGTCTCACGTGATTCCTGGGAGGTTGTAATAAAGGAGGACAGGTGTACATTCAGATGTACATGCAGCTTATGGAGAGGCTCACTAATCAATATAAGAAGATGCAAACACAAAAGCTTCTCTCTTCAGGTCATAAGAGCTTTTTGGAGTGGTGTTATCATGATCAAAAATCGTTATGGCATTTCATCCAGGTGTTATGCAATTTCATCCTGGTGTCATGGCTTTTCTCTTTTGGCAAGATTTGAGATATATTTTGCAGAATGAAAGGGGAGTTGGAGAGAAGGCAAGCACCGGTGTGTGTGTGTGTTTGAGTGCATGCGCTCGTGTGTGTTCAGGGTATATGTGTGTGTGTGTGTGTGTGTGTGTGTGTGTACGCAGGGGATATTTTACCCATGTAATTTTTCATAGCCTTGTCTACTGGGTGTACTGTAAGTGAGCTAGCATGGTCAGTCCATTTTTCATCCTTAGGGTGAGCGGTCAACCATCCCTCCCAACCACCCAGCCCACCTGGACGTGGTGCACCATTACCCAGCATCCACCACCTCTGCCTCATCGTATTTTCCATGCAGGGGTATATAGGTTTATGAGCCGTAGACATCTAAGGCTGAATTTGTATTCAAAAAGACCCAGTAGCTCTTGGTGATGTGAATCTGTAATTCAACTGAGCTTCAGTTCTCAGCATGCTGAAGCTTACTAACTATATTGCCAAGGTTACAGACTAGCATTATGAAATCATGTGACTTTACAGAGATGTTACAGAAAATGACTATGTTTAGGTTTCTTTTTCTTTACATATTAGTCTACTACACAAAGTTATGTGAGCAGATGAACATGGTCTTTTAAGCAAATCTGGTGTAAAATTGGAGCAAAATGAGCACTGCTGATTTTTCCATGGTCCATGTATGAGGATTTTATGGTAATGTAGTGAACCGCTAGTGCTTTGCATACCAAAAACAAAAACAGAACAAAAAGAGACAAAGAAAGAGATTTTTTTTTATCTAAATGGCAGATCTCAGTCAATACCAATAAGGGAATGCTGCATGGATAATACTTTAGAGTTCATTCAGAAAACTTTATGTAAAATCATTTAGAATGCTACAACAGGTTTTGAAGGTTTTTAACTCAGTGCCCTGAACTCTATACTACATAGATGATAAAGCTGGTTGCCCTTTCACTAACACAGATTTGTAGAAAAGTACATCATTAGCATCATACAGAGCAACAACACATTATTCACAGAGCATATGTGATTGGTGCACTAAACATCTCAATTCCATATTACATGTGGCAATATTTGCCAATCGAAAACTAAAACTATGCATATCTCATATGATAACAAAATGAATGTAAAGACACAAATAGTTCTCTCTAAGTTACATTTTCTGTCAAATCTTGGTTTTAGCGTTCTGTGTGTGTATAGTCGGGAATTTGAGGTTCTATGGCAATGATCCTGAGTGAACATCTCATTCCCTGGCATTGTGCTCCTCCCACTGTTCAAGTGTGGGAGGAGCCTGATTTAGCAGTTTTATTCTTAATGGTCAACTCTGACTCTCAGGTCTTTAATATTAACAATAACACCATATCCTCATAATTCACCCTCTCTCCTTTTTTTTTTCCTGCTGTCCATCAAAATCCTTGTGGTTCTGCAGATGTTTGCCTCTGACAGAGAAGAGTGTTTCTGACAGTAGCATGTTGTTCGTTCAGTAACGATTGGCCAGTAACAGACTGGGCAATAAATGGCTGATGAGAGGTTGAGAAGGCTGACCGTTCGAGGCCAAATTGGATTCTCAGAGAGCACATGTCTAGCTATGGGGCCACGGGCGTCTAGCTATGGGGTCACGGGCGTCTAGCTATGGGGTCACAGGCGTGCTTCCATTTTGCGTTGGTGGGTGTTTGGGCAGACTGACATGGGTCTCAGCGCAGGACTCGGCAATAAACCGCAGAAGCCATGAGTGATGCAGGAGAGCCCTCGCGCTCCACCATGCTCAACCAACCAGACAGACGTCAGTGCCTTCACGATCTGCACATAAGTAAAATTATACTGCCTAGTTTATCATTTACGGCGGGTGCTGTTAAGTGAAATGTCACAGTGTGATATCCTACTGCTCCTAAATAGCTGTAATTTGGTAGCTACTAGAAGGGCTAATAGTATGTAAACATGACAGAGGGAATTGTTTTGTGTGAGTCTCTCTCGCAACATGACCTAAATGGCAATGGGGTGCCATATTGAATATGCTTTCTGTATGTGACTGTCCTGCAGTTATTACACTGATTGACTTAACTGTACATTGTGCTAGGTGGGAATATTGCTACATAGATCTTTGAACACAAAGAAGACTGCTGAGATTAGGAGGAATGAAATCACTGATGCATGCAGAGTGTTCAGGTTGCTGCAGTCAGTAATTGCTCTACGGTTTGTGTGTGTGTGTGTGTTTGTATGTGTGCTTGTGTGTGTTTTTGTGTGTGTGTGCATGCATGTGTGAATAGCAGAGGGATGGTGGATAATTCCTGAAAAGCAGAGAGCTGGGAATTTCAAAGCTCTTCGCATATATACAGATATTGAGCAATCTAGTCCATATCGTATGTGTGTGTGTGTGTGTGTGTGCGATGAGAAGAAAACATTTCATAGAGAAAAACCCAGATAGATACAGTCACACCCATTTATCTATCCACTCAATTTTGTAGCATAATCAGAAAATTCTAACATCAGGTGTTTCTTTCTACTGAATACTTCTGTGATTGCTGCAAAGCTGCTTTAGAAAGGATGAGAGAGGGAAAGAGAATGTGGGGTATTACACAAAACCAGCTGCCTAAATTTAGAGATAGAAACTGTCCACTACTTATTGTGTGTGTGTATGTATGTGTGTGTGTGTGTGTGTGTGTGTGTGTGTGTGTGTGTGTGTGTATGTGTGTGTGTGTGTAAAATGAGCAGAGTGTTTTGAGTAATGAAGTCTTGGCTGCTCTTATTAAAGCAGGACGCAGTAACCCAGCTCCTTCCCTTCACCTAGGGTTTGCCTCACCCCACTGTCCTTCATTTTAATGGAGCACCATCGACAGCAGAAGAAAAATGAACTTCCCATTGCCCACAAATGACATGCGGACACACGATCACGGCTGCTCGCTCTGCCCACCGGTCCTGCCAGGGCAGAGAGAAACGGGGGTGGAAGCCCGGCAGACAAGTGGTGGCTAGTGGCAGCCCCGCTGAAGCGAATGTAATCACAACAAATGTGGAACAAATTGCACGGAGGTAATTAGCATGTTGTATTTCTCTGTTCCCTTGCTCGGGTGTGGGCTTGTGAAGAGCTTCTGCTTTGAAGAGCACAGACTCATTAACATTGTGAAACACACAGCAGGAAAGGGCTGGAGAAAAGGAGACGTGAGAAATTTGTGAGGGAGCCTGAATCTGTCCAAGGAACCAAATCCCAGTTCAGACTGCAGTGCAACAACCGGAACTGAGATGCAGGGGGTCCCTTTAAAGTGTGTGTGTGTGTGTGTATGTGTGTGTGTGCGTGTGTGTGTGGAGATGATGTGTGCCTGAGTGGGTCACATGCTCGTTTGATCTCTTTTCTACTATTTGCCTTTTGAATCAGGCTGATACCAGCACAGCTTCAGGGCATCTGTGAGAAACGCTTCTCCTTCCTTACACACCACACACTCTAATACCCTCCTCCTTTACACACCACACACTCTAATACCCTCCCCCTTTACACACCACACACTCTAATACCCTCCTCCTTTACACACCACACACTCTAATACCCTCCTCCTTTACACACCACACACTCTAATACTCGCCTCCCTTACACACTCCACACTCTAATACTCTCCTCCCTTACACACTCTAATACTCTCCTCCTATACCAGCTCTGTCTAAAATTATGACCATCCAAGTCATTCTCCCTCTGTCTTTCTTATATCTCTCTGTATATTTACGTCTCTTCTTTTGTGTCTCTCTTTTATAAAGCCTTTCATGCACTTTCTCTCCCTGAGTACTGAGGTGATGCACCACGATTAGCAGAGGTCCTTTGTGTTGCCCTGTCAGAGGGCGAGTATTGTTAGTAAATCAGGACCACAGTTTATTTCCACATAATGTCTATTTAACATCTCACTCTGCAGCAGCCATTGCACATGTTTGCTCTGTATCTTTCTGTGTATGCCTGCCTCTTTCATTCTCTGCCCCTCTTTCGTTTATTTACAAATGGAACAGTGCATTGCCATAGATTCATATGTTTTTGCTGGTGGGATGCAGCTGGCCCTGCATAATAGCTCTTCCTGCTATTGTGTGGAGTAGCTGGGCACAGTATTTTGTCAATAGTTTAAGGGCTGGAGTCTGTTTAGGGTGAGAATAGTCCCTCTTATCAGCTTCTAGGTTACGTTTTTATTCTTTAATACCAATTTACCCAAACACACTATCAAACTCACCTGCGCAGTTTATATGTAACGCAATTTGCCTATGTGTTTGTATAAAAAGAGTGCTGATAGCAGCTCTGTGTTAGCCATTAATATAAGGAAGCTATCGTTAATAACTGTATGTGGTGGTTGTTTTGTGTGCAGCTTCCTTCATATGTCTTCTGACACATTCTGTCATGATGACTCAGCTAGTGTTACTCTGTGAAGTCAGAAGAACTGTGTTGGATCTTAGTGAGAAAGTATGTGTGTGTGTGTGTGTGTGTGTGTGTGTGTCTGTGTGCATCGCTGACATTCCCCCCTGGACCATGACTCACCTCCCAGTGCTTTGCACAGCATGTTGAGTTTGGAGAGCCTGTATTGCTTCAGGGACTGCGTAGGTGCCGTCAGGAAATGATTTAGTGTTTAGCCCTGATTTAGCTCCGCTGTGTCACAGTGCAAGGTTATGTAAGCGAGCTGTATAGCACGTTAAGAAAAAGGGAGTAGGGAAATAGATACGACAGAGTTTGCATATGTGGTGGACCCAAGCCTGAAGCCCACAGAGGAATGAAAATGGCTTCAGATGAACGGACTGGAAAGAAGATCATTATTCAGCACTACCACACTGTTTGGGTGCTGTTCCCCGCGACCGGCCGTCATTTTTACTGTTAATCAGGCATTCTGGCGAGGCTTCGTATGTGTACCAGTCATCTCAGCAGAGAGCACTGGAACTTGCAGTCTTTCATTTGGCCTAGTGAAGAGCTGTTGAGGAGGTGGGCTCTGTGGAATACATAACGCATGTCAAGAGCACACAGTGCAGGGCTGTGTAATAACTGTTGCAGAGTGAGATTCTGAATGGAGATGTTATGTGTAAATAAACTCTGGTGAGGATTCACAAACAATACACTCGCGCTTCCGCTGGCATGGCTGAGGCGATTGAACGACACAAAGGGCCTCTGCTGTTTGAAGCACCTCAACTTAGTACTGAGGGAGAAAGAGGAGCCAGAGTGAGTGAGTGAGATAGAAAGAGAATGACAGACTGAGGGTTTATTCTCAACCTCAGGTTGAAATTGAAGACAGCAGCCCTCACTTCACCACCAGCCCCTTCTTACTGTGACCAGAGTCTCTGAGGGGCACTTATTGCATTGTGGGTAATTTCAGTTCACTAGGACAATTAGATTTCTCCCTGTAACAGCAAAAAACCTGGCTGGGGTTTGAGGTTAACCAAAATAAAGACCTAACATTGCTAGGTAAACAGAACAAAATTCCTCCATGGTACAGGGTTGACGATTATGAGTTGGATTCTACCAAGATACAAAGTAGATCATTATGGGTTTATCTGTAGGTATATTTATGCATTTTTTCATACAATAAAATGAATGTGCTCTCAAGAGCACTGCTGGTGCTAATCTGTAGAGTAATCAAATCTTCTGTCCCTGTAGTCCTGCACACCAGTGAAGGAACCATAAATTTAATTATCACCCAGTTAATGCTTTCTTAACACTGTAGCACAAAAATACCATAGTTGTGCTCTCAGTGGTTTTTAAATTGAATTATTCTGCCTTTACGCAGAGATTGCCATTTTTCACTGAATCACAGTGTACCAACTAAAACCCAATATTTCATTCATTCTCTGTAGATTTAAATGTGATAAAAATGGCCTCGTTTCTTGAAGGTCATTAGCATTGTGTTTTCCACTCCTCTTTCAGACATTTCACACAGAACTGATAAGATAATCAAGGGACGCCTGGTTTTGTCTATAGTGTATTTGCACTTAATCTGTGTTTTTTTTTTTCTATATTTTCCAGATGCGTGGCTTTTCTGAAAGGTGATCTAGATTATTGGATCAAATATATATAGACTTCCTCCTGCTGTCTTGTGGGTCTCCCCTCACTTCCATTAGGGTCACTGAAGCCATTTCCCTAGACGCTCTGTGAAATGATACACAGATATTAAATAATAACACCATTTATTCTAATACTGCCACAAAATCTACTGTGATTTTTTTTTCTTAAAGCACAGACTTGTCATAACACTCTGATAATGTCAAAGAAAATGACAAAAAAAAATATTAGCAGACACTGTTTTCTGCCCAAGACTAGTGATAATAGAACGTCATATTCTAGACTGTGACTGGAGATAATGCAGTCAGATACAAAATAACAGTTGACTTGTCACAGCTGCCATATGCTATTGCTATTCAAAGACACTCTTGATAAAAAGTGTCTCTGTATTGATCTCTCGTTCCCACGGCCTGTTGGAGAGAGAGAGAGAGCTGGGTATATATTGACAGATGTGAGCAGAATAAGTGGTCTGTTGATGGTGTTTTTTAAATTTATTTTCTATGCCCTGAACAGTTGTAGAACTTGATTGAACTGCTGCATTTTTGTCTGGCCAAGTTCACCAAACCATGGATCTTCTTCCCTCCAGTCTTTTTAGAGGTTTTTCTCTTTAAATGGGAACCTCACAGATTCCACACAGCAAAAAGCACAAAATCCTGTTTAGTAGGTAGTCTTATCACTTCAGCTAACGCTACATGAACATACCTGTTTAGTAGGTAGCCTTATCACTTCAGCTAACGCTACATGAACATACCTGTTTCTTTTGACACTAATTACATGCTCCATTCACCACTGATACAAAATCGAAACATTCAATTACAGAGTCTTTTTTCAGCTTACTTTTTAAATGATATAGGTCATTAATGAACACATAGCACTTCCCTGTACTAAGGTATAAGACAATCCCACACTGAAAAGGTTGTCAGGAAGGGAAATGTAGAAAAACTAAAGTAGGTCATCGGTGAAGAAAGCAGGAGTGTCTATCTGCTAACAGTACCAGTATCTCTATTCCACCCCAGCATGAACATTTTAGCCTTCACTGAGAAAACCAGAAAAAGCCTCCTTATGCTTAGCTCAGGCTTATAGCCTCTCTGGGGTTGTATCTGCTAATGGAATATATGGAATATATAGTAGGAACCCTCCAAAGTCCATATGAAATTAACGAGCAATTTAGAAGCACAGCTACATTTCACTGATGGCTTTCGTTTTTTTCCCCCCCATGTTTGACAGACTTGCCTTCTAATCAGCAGATTTGGGTTGAGGATTTATTAGCCTGGCCAAGGATCATTCCACCATGTGCTTATATCCTGGCAGGCTTTTCTTGGTTGTTCTCATTCCCTGTTCCACGCCCGTCTTTGCCTCGCATGCTGCCTGCAGCCATATCCAGCTGCAGTGCATGAGCACCCGCAAACCGCCAATGCACATGCATCGTTAAGCCTGCCTGCCACTACGCCCATGAATATTTCAATAAAGGCCTATGCTAATTCCCTCTTTAATATACAATAGTCAGTGGCACACACATGGCATTTGAAGTTTTTTGTGTCTAATGCATATGCATGAAAGGAGGAGCAACTAATCAATCAAAAAATATTTTTCATATACAGTCTGTAATATGAAGGAGATGCACCCTATGAAGTGAGGGGCGTGGGTGAGTAGAAGTGGGAGAGAAGAGGTGAGCTGCACATGTTGGCAGAAAGAGAACATGGAGGCTTTACAGTGCTGTGTGTGATCTTTTCAGTGGTACTGTATGTGAAGTACACACTCTTATACAGGCCCCAGGTGGTCTGTGGCTCTTACACACTGGAAAAGCAAGTGTGGCCTTGTGCTTTTTTAGCATTTGTTGTCCTAATCAACACCCCTGCTAGATGCATACACTCTCTACCCTCCTCCATCTCACACACACACACACACACACACACACACACACACACACACACACACACACACACACTCCCCCTTTATTACACGTTCCACCACCTCCACATACACACCCGCTCACGCGCATTCACACACTCCCTAGGTGCCACCATTCTCCCATCTGCTGTATTTAGAGCCATTAGCTCAGGAGAGGGGGAGGACATGTGCAGACAGGAGGGAGTCCCCAGTGACCAGGGCCCTGTTCACAGAGCACCCCCTGTGTGAGTACAAACTGTACACACACACACACACACACACACAGTATACAGCCCCATGTGTTCTGTAGTTATCCACTTATTACACACACATACTCAGATATGCCAGGAAGAGTAGGCTGTGTTCTCTTAGCAACTCACAAGTTACAAATGCATATTAATGTTATTTTGTGTTAGTGTGTGTGTTGGGGTGGGAGGGGTCACACACACATTTGACACTCAATAGAATGCAAGCATGCCAGACAAAGCCTACTGCTTCACCCCTATCGGAGGTGCTAAAATACAGACACTGCGTCAGACGCCACACATTCCTGTGCCACGTGCATCTAGGTGGCTCTCACACCACAAACCCGGTCTCATCCGTTCAATAAACACACACCACTTAATGGTGGACTCCACACAATTAAAGCTCCTCTTTGATGCAAACATTGTCTATTATAACAGTTTCATACCCTTTTAGCTGTGTCCTCGTGAGAATCGCCTGGGTGTATGTTGAATAATTCAGTAGTTGGCTTCTCAGCCACTGAGTGGAACACGAGCTGATTACGCTCGACGAGCAGCGTTCCCTCAAGTCCTTGGGAAATTGATGCCTTGTCATTTCATGGCTCTGTGGCTCAAGGTGCCCTCCCTGTGTACAAATCTGCCAGCGAGACGGGAAGCCATCATCGACGCGTAATATTAACACTGCGCTGAAGAAATACGGCCGCGGCTGTGTGTTCACAGTGGCTAGACTCACTCCTGCGGTCCTGACTCCTGCGGTCCTGCTGATTTATGTACCTGAGATGTGTTCAGGAACAGAATGCTGGATGCTAACATGCAACAGCAGAGCCTCAGTTGCATTGCAGAAATGTAAAGCCATGGTTTGCTTCTTGCATGTGATTTTATTGTGTTGCACATATCAATGGGCAAGAAGTTTTGCTTTTTTTTGTCCCACAGAGTAAAATACATGGACCATACAGTAAAAATTCAGTAACTTTTACTTACTACTCATGAATTAACACTGCTAGTACAATTAAAATATGTACAAAATTACTTCTAAAATATACATTGTATGGCTCTTCAGTGTCTAGCAGGAGCCTGCCAACATAAAGGGGACCTTGGTATTGATTTATAATATGTATGTATTCTGGAACAAAAAAAGTATGGGTGAGAGAGAAATTCTGAAAACATTTAGAGTGTGGAAAATGAATCAGGTATTTTTTTTTCCAGAGACAGAATTGGCCCAGCAGGCAGAAAGTGGGGGAGTGTCCTACGTGGTTTGGCTGCGAAGTAAGTGAGAAGATGGCCAACGTGAGAACAGAATGTGATAACTATTGCAGGGAGTCTAGATCTTTGCAGTTAGTACAGTGTACAGCACTGTATACAGTGTGGAAATACAGAGGTTCAGTCTCTCTGTCATTTAAAAAAACAATTTTGAAGGTTGGTAAATGGTTAAATGGTTGGCAGGGGTGGTGGGAGGCAGTGTGAGGTGGCCTGAGGCTGGTGGGAGGGAGTTTGCTGGCAGCTGGGAAGGTGCTGTTCTTTTTCATGCCTCAGATCAAGTGCAACTCTAACACTGCTGTGTGGCACTTGGCTGAGACTAACGTGTGTGTGTGTGTGTGTGTGTGTGTGTGTGTGTGTGTCTGATTGTAGGCGCTGTAGATGATGCACTTATACCAAAGGGAGGAGCTGCTTTTTCATTCTATCCCTGCATTGATATCCCCAACAGTTGCTCAGGGTCAAGCTTCCACTTGTACAGCCGGTACTGAGAAGCAGAGAGTACAAGGAATCTTAATTAGTCCTACTACCATCAGCAGCTGACTGAAATATCCCTATAAGGAGACAATTATCTATTCAAAGAGTCACCATTTCTGCACTCCCTTTAGCTCATCCTTGTCTTGCAGTTTGAGCGTCCTACAAAAGCACCGCTCTATTGCTGCTGCCAGGTGCGGTGGGAGAGAGGGACAACACGCCTTTTCTGTCTTCCTGTGAGATAGAGCTCCAGTGGTGGAGCTGGGCCTTGCTTTGCAGAGGAGGCTCCCTGTAGATTCTCCTCACATCATTACAGAGGCGCTGTAGTCAACTTGGCCTGGGGCCCTCTGAACGACCTTGGGCAGGACTTCAGCCAGCAGGGCTGGGGGAATGAATGGTGAATCATACCGGCAGTGTTCTTATAAACAAACCGACAAGAGATGACGCAGTCTGTTGTGCCTCGAGCTACACCCACAGCGCTTGTGTTTGCCATCATGTGAGGGGGACTGAGGCGATGTACGAGTACGCCGCCGAGCCGTTGGAGGACGTCGGTCGCTCGTACTCGGTGTGGTGCGTTTCACACTGCCGGCTCTAGTTGGTTCTCGTCAGCACTGCTTTGGCCAATTAGGCACGTTGAATTGGCTGTGAGGGAAAGTTTTCTCATTGGCTGTTCAGTCTAAATTTGACTGGAAACATAATATAGATATAAACTGCATACCAGCTTTTTTTTTTTTCTTGCAGTGTGGCTTGTTGTACAATATGCTAGGCTAACATTTTCGCTACAAATTTGCTGTAGTTTTATTGTGCTAAATATCTAGAGAGCATGTGGAACACTTGTCATTACTTTAGCATTGCTGTATGCAATTTTATGGAAGAGATCAAGAAGAACGGGAGCATGTGCTTTGAAAAGTGCTGAGGACAAGAAAGAAAGCCGGGTGTGATTCAGACGCTCCTCAAATTCACTTTCCATTTACTGAAATCAGCTAAAAAAGTTTTGTGACCATGGTTGTCAAGCCTATCAGTGTACAAAAAGTATTTAAACCATCAACATGATGGTTTAAATATATGTAGTATAGTTGTTTTCTAGTTATTTTGATAAAAAAAAAAATAGAATAGAAAAAAATAGAAGTAGAACTAGTTTTCAAGAAATGATCTTTCTGATTGTCATTAGGAATATAATACATTTTGTTTTATTAACTAAAATTATAACTAAATAATATGTTATTATTTAAGACAGCTTGCAGATGAAACACTAGTATTTTCAGAGTACACAAAAAATGCTAGAGACAAAATCAGCCCTTTGAGAAACTGACATGTCCCCATTGTAAATGACACCTATAGGCAGGAGTCAGTCAGAGTTCAGTGTGTACTAATGATAAAATGTATGCAACTTTGTGCAGGAGCACTTTCCCTTTTGAGATTATTAAACAGAGACTCTGCTATACCTCCCCACACGGGAACATTACACCGATTCTACTTCCTACAAAAAAAACAACTGTTTCTTATGTGTTTTTGCTGAAAATGTTTTCATAGTTTCTCTATCATCTACTTATATTTTGTTCTGGAGGGCAAATAAATGGAAAAATTATTCACTACACATTTTAGAAGCAAGTCTCAATATATATTTTAAATGTAGCAACATCCTTATTTATGAATAAGTAATGTAAAACTTAAATAACAGATTTGAATCCCGCATAAAGAATTACTACAAGGTCCATCTATTTTAGCGTGAAAAGCAAACTAACTAACTAACTAACTAACTAAATAAATAAACAAACAAACAAAAGAAAAATTTGTGTTTGTTCTAGATTAGCTGCACCTCATCTTGGGGGGTGGAGTCTGGCAAGGCAGACAATTTGACCTGCCACACTCTACATGAGCTGGGATTCATATATAACAAATATATAACATGTCTTTGAAGAACATAAGATGAAATCTAAATATAAAATTGCATTTTGCATTCTATTCACACACATGTATTTTAATAGCCTTGCATGCTATATTAACTATAATTTGTGTATACATTTGTCAGCGGATTTTCTAGTCATATCTTAACCCTGATTGGCCCGTTCCTTGGGCCGCACAGCTCAGGAGTATCAGATGCAGGGCCTGGCTTTGAAACCTGCAGGTGTTTCCCTGAGTTTATAATGCCAGACTGAAACTACTTCTTTATCAACTGTGTCAGTGGGATGGTAACATAATCAGGACAGACAGGGGAATCTGGGACTAAAGCAAACATTTGCTAAGGAAATATGATTAGTTTGATTAAAAGGCTTATCACGCATTCGCATTTCACTGGGTGAGACCATATGTAGGGGTGTATTTTAATGCAACTGAACCATAATTAATTTCTGTAATTATCCAAATCACAGCCAGATGCATGTTAAAACAACATGTCAGGTTAGACCAGCTTAATGTCTATGATAATTAAATATAAACGGAGACATGAGAAAGAGAAATGTCCAATCCTCCAGAATTCTCTTGTGTAGGGAACTTACTGGGTAAACAGAGCAGTAATCTATGGTAAACTCTGATAACTCGGAAGGTTTGAGTTCAACAAAGCACAAACACACACACAAACACACATGTATGTTCATCAGCAAAGTGCCATGGGCTCTGACTGACTGACAGAAGGAAGTGTTAGGGACTGTTTACAGTGATGTGCTCTGAATGATTTAGTAAATACAGGCCAAACTGAATGACCCTTTAATGTAATCAGAAAAGCAGTCGCATAGCTCTCTCTCTCTCTCTGTTAATTCAAGTGTCCTCCTTGACCTTAATCAAATATCCTGAAAAATCTGCATAACCCATGATTGCTATGATTCCAAACATTTTATCTACCCTTAGTGACCCCTCTTGATTTATAGTGGCTATACAAATCATGTTTAATACACAAGCTCTTTAAGCTGTAAGTGCACCATTGCCACACTGCTAGGCAGGGTTTTCAGCATGGTGCCAAGGTAATGAGTAATGGGTGGATGTCTTTTTTCTTGCCTTGTTCCTCGCTACTGATGTTCCCCTTCAGCCCCCAACTGATTCCAGCATGGAGGGTTATTATAAGCTTAGAGGGATCAGAGGTTACTGTTTAACTGGATTCGCAAGAAGTCTTTTGATAACCCTTTGCCAAAACCTAGGCTTTGGGATTCTCTCTCTCTCTCTCTCTCTCTCTCTCTCTCTCTCTCTCTCTCTCTCTTTCTCTCTCTCACTGTCAGTTTGACACAACTGAAGACAATAAGTGGATTCCACTTTTGTAGTTGCTGCCTGTGTCTGTCTGATAAGCTTAGAGCGGAACCTGTGTATGTAGTGATTTGTCAGCTTTTCTTAGTGTGTTCTGATTAATCATGGCCTAGAAACTTCTCAGAACTACTCTCAGAAATTACAGTAAGTGCATGTTGCTTCTTTGTCAAAGTCACAGTTTGACAAGGTTTTCATTTAGAAGCCTTCACGCTAGCTGGAGTGCAGAGTGGGTCTGTTGCATAAATACAGTTCCTAGCCTGTTGAGCACGTAGCTCCAGCTAGCATGCAATCAAACAAAACTAGACTACTATAAGGTTTTTTTTTTTCATGGTCCGCCATGCTTTTACTATAAGTGCACATCCTAATCTCATAAATCGATAAACTGAACATTCTGTCTGTATTTCCACTGCTACTAACAACAGCTGCGGTGTTCTGCCTTACAACTGTGGCCTGAGTTTGACGAATCTAGAACAATTTAGTTCAAGAGGCTTCAGCCGGCGTGCTGTCAGATTGCAGATGGTGCTGCAATGGAGGAGGTGATGTTTCCATACGCTTCTTTTTATTAGAAAGCAGCTGGGCTCAGAGCGACTGGGGCTCATAAAGAAAGGACTGGGTTACAATGGTGACCTCAAGGGAGACACAGAGCAGTGGACACAGTACCTTACAGGAAACGCTGAACTCACAAGGGATTTTATGATCTTATAAGAGGAAAGAAAGATAGTGGATATCAGGTTTTACTTCACCGTTCTTTGTTAGAGATTCTTCCCCATTTAGCAGTGAGTATTTCCATCCTTACCACATTACTGGTCAGTCCTTTAAAGCTTTTAGGATGTAAAACCCTATTAAATCCTTGCCCTTTCTGGAAATATCTTACTCTCATGAGACGGTACAATCTCATGAAGGAAGGATTTCGCTACGTTGACCTCAGCTTGGATCAGAAGTACCAGTCTTTGCTTTTTGGTCCTTTAGCACACATGTAACATAATGATTTGTGCCAAATTCCGCGTATTTTTTAACCTTATTTTCTACTAAAGTTTTGTTTTTAATTCATTATGAGTTCCTGCTGTAAACTCTCCCACTGATTTTCAGGCAGGCATATTTCTGTTTGAGCCAGGCTCATATCTGTCTCACTTGGCTCTCTGTGCTTCCATAATGGCTCCCTGCCACTCACTGGCTTCAATCAGCAGATCATGTGGTGTTCCAAACATGTGCTGTTGCTTAACCATTACACCTCCCACTTCCTCCTAAATCTTCCCAGTCTGTTTAAACCATCATCCACTGGCAGATCTCTGTTCCCATTGTATTCCATCTCTTCTTTGCTTTCTCTCTAACCCCATCACCATCTCTCTTTCCCACACCTTCTCTCATACAAACTCTCTCTCTTTCTCACTTCCTTTTTAGCTTTGCATGTCTCCGGTCTTTATTTTGGAATCATTTAAGAATTGCTCATTTGTAGATTGCTCTGGGCACAACTGCCCGTTAAGCTGTTGTAGATTGTGGTGTTATTGGCTCAATGTATTTAAAATTAGCAGTTATCTTATGACAGGAAGCTGCACTTGCTCACATTGATTGGAAGTGTGCATCTTTAATGATACAAATGAGACTTGTTAAGCTGTCATTATAATCATCTTCTATCTGGATGTTCCTCTCCCTGGATTTCTCAATTCAGTGTGTTGGCATCAGGCTGCACCAACATTAATAGAAAAGACTGAAGTTTAGTCTTTTCATGTTGATTTAAAGTCGATCATTTTAAAACAGCCTCCAGGACCAAACAGATCCAGCACTGGGTCTACTGATGAGCATGCTGTGCATTAAGCCAAGCCAAGGGCAGCTCGTCAGAGAAACAGGACAGCCTGCAGTGGCCGGATGTGCTGATCTCAGTTGTTCAGCCACTGCATTGGGCTTCTGAAGCTTCTGGTGCTGGGCTTGAGCCTGTTATCTCCCCTTCACCCTGACACTCTCACTCTGGCTCTCCAACAGACCCACCGGCCAACAGGACTGCAAAGCTCTGTTCATAGCTGTTTCAGGTCTAGTGGATTATGTGTTCACTCCAAACACGCACACACACACACACGCACACACATGCACACACACACACACACACACACACACACACACACACACACACACACATTCACATACAGGTCTAGTGGATTATGTGTTCACTCCAAACACACATGCACACACACACACACACACTCACATACATGTGCATGTGCACACACAAACACCCACATGCATGTACATATATTCATACAATCACACACACACGCACATGCACATGTACATGCAGACACACATTCAACCAATTATAATCATTATAATGACCATCCTTTCTCTTGTACTGTTGTCCATACATGATTATAATCAAAGGCATACAAAAATAAATGTTTTGATTTAGATTAATTTGCACCAGATTGTAATAATACTTTATAAGTCCTACAATACATGTACTGCATGGGTTGTGACAGCAAAAACACAGTAGATCACAGCATATGCTGAAGTGAACATGATGTTAATCAGAGCCGCAGTGCAGAACCTGTAAACCCGCTGTGTGCACAGTCTTCACTGCGCTCAGTGAACTGAGCCAGTAGACCCCATGCTGCCAAGTCTAACCCCTGTAGCAACTCCCTCTCTCTTACACACACACACACACACACACACACACACACACACACACACACCATGTTTGGTAGCAAAATCCAATCATGTAAGCTCTTCCGTCCCTGCTTCCTGCTCTGACAAATGTCTTTTATCTGAAGGGCAGATTTCCTGAAAGCATCAAATTCAGTGCTCTCTCTCTCTCTCTTTCTCTCTCTCTATCTCTCTCTCCCTGTCTGTTTTTTCCCCTGAGCCTGACATTCATTCAGATAAGACTCAAGCTAAACCATGTTGACTGGAACTCTCCTCCTACTGTCATGATTATTTGTGTATTGTCCATTCTTTATAACTGATCTATAATCTATAAACAACAAAAAATAAATGTTGTGTAGATGTTAGTTGTTTCACCTACATTTGTGGCCCAGTGTGTGTAAATGTTTAAAGGTTCACCATGGAATTAACTCTCACTGTGCAGCTGAATCCTGTTGCAGTTTAAGGTCCTCCATTCAGCATTTCTCACTCCACTGGGGGAAAACAAAAAAAAAACAAAAAAACATCAAGAATATGCTTGTTGTTCCTTAACTGAATTAATCACAGAGCGGTAGGAACCGGCAGCTCAGAGCCATCAGCAGGATGTTCTGTGACAGAGAATCAAAAGTCTGCAGGTTGTGGTGGTGTGTTAGGAGTGTTTGCACCTTGCTGCCAGACTGTCTCTTTTTAGTCTTCCCTTCTTCACCCAATTAGTCTTTGACTGCAGTGGTTATGGTGCCTGCGATTAGATTTGATTTATTTGTCTGTGTGTGCGAATAACCAGCGTTTCTACAGGGGGGACTGGTATACTCACAGCATAGCAAGGGTGCTTTGATTCTAAATAGAGAGTACAATGCTGAATTTTGAGTAGGAAGGACAAAGGACAAAGAATATTGTGTGTGTGTATGTCTGTGCCTGCATGTGTGTTTATGTGTGTGTGTGTGTGTGTTTTCAAGGAGCTTGGACCAAACAGCCTGCGCTTTGTGTGCACGCAGCTCAAGATGTCACTGGGTGCATCGTCACACCCCTCCAGATTAAGGCACTGCTGCACTGCTCTATTGTGTGTGTGTACAGTGCAGTGCTGTGTTTCAGTAACAATAGCAGTGATGTTGGGGAGCATAAAACTGGCATCAGAGCACACGTCTCCACCATGATCTGTTCCCATCTCTCTCTCTCTCTCTCTCTCTCTCTATATATATATATATATACACATACATATTGTGATAGATAGATAGACAGATAGATAGATAGATGTGTGAATGTGGGAGGGGTGGGTGTGTTACTATTTATGAATATATGTGTGGTGTGGGTGGTTGTGATTGAGCCCTTTTCACAGTATGAGTGATTAAAAAAAGTTTAGCTCCCACATATCTGACATATCATGCCCCTGTGCAAAAATGCTTTTCCTCTGAGCTTCACACACACACACACACACACACACACACACACACACACACACACACACACACACACACATGGTTTTTGTACAGCATTCTACCAATGTGAATTAAGGAATTCACTTTACTATTTTTCTGGACTATTTGTCCTGAATTTTTTATTACTGTACTTAAGTAATGCTAACCCTACCCCTCAACCTAATGCTAACCACAATCATCATAACCACAATCATCATAACCGCAACCAGCATAACCACAATCATCATAACCACAATCATCATAACCGCAACCAGCATAACCGCAACCAGCATAACCACAGCCACCAACACCACAATCATCACAACCACAATCATCATAACCACAATCATCATAACCACAACCAGCATAACCACAATCATCATAACCACAGCAACCATCACCACAACCAGCATAACCACAATAATCATAACCACAATCATCATAACCACAACCACCACCACCACCTCTACCAGAACGACCTCTACCACAGCTAACCCCATGTAGGTGCTCGGGTGTTGCCTGTTAGTTATAGACGAAGAGAACACACTGATGTACTAGAAGAGCATCACTTTGCTAGAGCGTCCTGCTGTTCTCTCTCTGACTCATGTGCTCTGGTTTGTTCTAGTGTTGGTCTGGTGCATGTGTAGGTGTACGACTGTGTTTATGTGTGTATCTGGAGCAGATTTAAGGATGTCAGGATCAACTAAAGTGTGAAATTGTGCTCTTGGCTGCTTGCATGTTTGTTACATTTTTATGGAGCAAATGGTTTGCTCATACTGAGCAAAATCCTACTTTCTCTATAAATAATTAGATATTTTATTACCAGTGATTGAGAGGAATTCTCTTCCAGTAAATACTAAACTTCAAAGCTGATAAAGCTGATTCTGAAGCTGGGATTAGCCAGATTCAAATGCTTGTTTGTGCAAAATATACAACTGAATATTTCAGCAGCTGCACCCCATCCCCCAGTATGATGTCTGTTCCATTTCCTCTCTTATTTCATCATATTTCTTCTACCTTCCCTCGTCCTGTAAAGTCCTCAGGTCGCATAAGGGCTTGTAATTTCACTTCACTGTATGAGCTTCAAGGTACAGTCCCCATGCATGCCTCGATGAATATGCAAAATTGTGAAATACTTTTGTGTAAGTATTTACTGACTTGCTTGTGTAATGATCCACACCAACACGTCTATACAAAACGATACTGGATATAGCGTGAGTTCAAAAGTGATTTTGTTAACTTGGTGTTCTAAATCCTTGATTTATTAATACATTACTTCTTTTGACGTGCTGTGTCCTATATTGTATCACTTTAAGAGTTTGATGTCCTCTGCTCTTTTGATCTTACATAGTACACAGAATACTGGAATTAGGCCAAGTGTTCATCATCCACTGGATAATGATGGAAATAGTTCCATAGTTCCTGCAAGAATGCTCTGTGTGAATGTATGTGTGTGTGAGAGAGAGAGTGTGTGTGTGTGTGTGTGTGTGTGTTATAGTACTGAGAAGCATGCTGTACGACATCCTAAATGAGGCATGTAATGCCCAGTTGCAAAAGGGATGGAACTCCTGGTCTTATGAAAGATATATGAATGTCATTTTAAGCTTCTGGGAACATGGTGAGCCTACAGATAACAGAGCCCAGACGCATCTTCCTCCATTCTCTCTTCTCCATGCGACGGTAGGTGCCTGACACAGGGATGAAGAGCCAACGTTTTACCTCCCAGTCCATCCTGCCTTGCGCCGCACAGCGCGGACACCAAAATCCGACCAACCACCGAGGACTCAGAAATGAGATGATGTTTGTGGATGGCAATTTTTAAAAAACTCTCAGCAGGAGAGTCGCTTTTCTTTTTCTGTGCAATCTGGATATCCAGTGAGTTCTGTACAAAGAACTATCCGCCATTGGCCCTGAGCTGTTTGATCTCCATGGCTGAAGATCAGAGAGGGAGCGGGGGAGGGGAGGAGAGGGGAGGGGAGAGGGGAGGGGGCTCCATGCGCCTCACCTAGCAGGAGGCAGAAGGCAGGGCAGACTCAGCCTCGCGCGCGCACGTCGCCCTGGGCTCGGCGAGCTGAGCGCATGGCTTCCTCACTTGGCCTCTTCACTGGGGCCTTTGAGCAGAGGATGAGAGAGCGTGGGGGTGAACGATGGGGATGATGGGGGCTGGTGCCGTTCCGGAGCCTTGATCCTGTGTCTCAATCACTTCGTTTTGCCCCCCCCCTGCTCCACACTGTGTGTCTCAGCAGTGGCTCACGGTGAAAAGAGATGCAGAGACGGTGATACACCAGATGGAAAGAACTCCCTCTGTGCAACTGACACAAATGCTAGATAACTATGCAAATGGACCATGTCCCCCTACTGCTAAGAGTTGAAATGAATATTAAACACACAGCGAAAAAGGGTGTGGGGGGGAGGCTTTAGGGGCCCAGCTCTCCGACAGCCTGCGTGCTGGCAGGGAGAGGTGTCCATTCTCCACAGCCTGGTGTGATAGAGCCATGGGAGATGATTAGGGTGTGATGGTGTGTGGGCACGTTGGCCGTGTGCGGGTCGGAGAGATTTGGTGAGCGCCAGCCAAGTCATGCCATGTGGGACGTGTCTAGGAGCTGTGAACCCGCATGCCCTCGGTGTGGGTGGCACTTCCTGTCAGGTGGATTTCACTGCTTGA
Organism: Tenebrosternarchus preto; assembly: GCA_025802075.1. Classification (NCBI taxonomy): domain Eukaryota; kingdom Metazoa; phylum Chordata; class Actinopteri; order Gymnotiformes; family Apteronotidae; genus Tenebrosternarchus; species Tenebrosternarchus preto. The sequence goes on along the minus strand of JAOYMR010000004.1, from coordinate 16,858,530 downwards.
ACATGGCTGCTACTACTCTGTCTTGGAGACATGGAGACACAGCACAATGAGGAACATACATATATGTTCATACATACATACATATATATATATATATATATATATACAGTATATTTGATACTGTATATATTGGTAGATACTGATGATGCATCTGACCTTTTCTGACTCTGTCACTGGTTACATGGGTGCACATGTACATCCATCCACCACACCTCCTCTGGTTCAGAGCGTCTATGTCCAGCTTGTGGCTGGCAGGGAGCACAGGTCGTACTGCTTTCTATTTTCCCTGGTAAATGCCAGCTTCAGCCTGGCACGGCAGGAGAGCACACGGGACCAAGAACAGAGGACATGGAGGAGATATCTCATTACTGTTTTTGAATTGTTTTTGCACACACACCTCTCTCTCTCTCTCTCTCTCTCTCTCTCTCTCTCTCTCTCTCTCTCTCTCTCTCTTCCCCCTCTCTCTTCCCCCTTTTCCTGTCATTTTTCCCCTGGCAAGCAAGAGAGATGATAAGCCATGGGAGATCTCCAGTCTTGCCCTTCCCCCTCCCCATTGCCCACCCTTATGTTTGCTCATCCTCCTTCCTATGACAGTCTCCAGCAAACTCAGATAGGCGATAAGCAGGCCACAGAATCTTATCTGTGAATAAAACACATGCGTTCTTCCTGCCTCTGTCACTGCGCGCAACACTGAGAAAGGGTTCGGCCGAGTCCACAGGAGAATGAACGCGGAGCGTCCGATTGTTTTGCCGTCGGCATTAGAGAAAGGAGCGAATTTGTAAAGGCACGTTCACAAGGAAGCATATGAAGCGGATGAAATATGAATATTCTGCTAATGAATTTTACTGTGTTTGTTTGTTTCTTTTTTTTTTTAAATACTGGAGTTTATGTGAAATGCTATGGAAAGTCCTTTGAGAATTTTGCACAATCTCATGCGTGAAACTTGCTGGCAGACCTTTGGAGGCCCGTTCAGAGATGCACCCTGTGGGTGTTGAGTCGACGTTGGGGACTTGCGCTGTGTATCTGCGGGTATGGAGGCAGTGTGTGCGGGAAGTGAGTGGTGAAAGGAAGAGGAACTCATTTAATGATGCTTATACCACCTTTCTGGGGTTAAAGGTCTACTGGTGTTTAAAGGTTTTGAGGGTTGTAATGCTGTGCTTACTGAAAATGGTCTGATCAACTCGCATGTGCATAATAGACTAGTCAGAACATAGAAAAGACAATCTATAACAAATAAATGCAACACAATCAATGGATCTCACAAAAACTGGATGTACAAGGCATTTAAAATAATGTATATATAGTGCATCATGATTTTATCTTCTCTGCTCATTTTTTCTTACTTCTAACAAATTCACCACCTGACCAGCCTTTGCTATCCAGTCCAGATATTTCCTATTAATTTTTATTCATTAATTTCTTTTAATGTATCTAATTAAAAAAAAAAAAACAATCATAGCACTTCTGAGTAGAAGCAATCAATGTGTGTTAATCTACAAACACTTTACCTTTCTCTCTCTCCCTCTCTTTCTCTATCCCCCCTTCTCTCTCTCTCTCTCTCTCTCTCTCTCTCTCTCTCTCTCTCTTCTGTTCCTTTTGGCAGTGGCTGGTGTGTCTGCTGCCCACTTCTGCATCTTATTAAAGTGTTGCCCCTCCCTGGTGTGCTGTGGTCTGTGGATAACCACGTCACCCTGTGACATGCTCATAAATTACTCTGAGCACCAGACATGGCCTTTGAGAGAAGAGGCCTCCATAATCCTCCGGGAAAGCTAATGTGTTACACCTCTAAACACATCACACTGCTCCTGTGATAGAGCCCTGGTTAACTTGATAAACCTCACCTCACCAAGAGTGCTCACTTGCATAAACAATGAGTGAAATTCTCATCTCTCTCTCCACTCTTTCTGGCCTGACGAATCAAATCAATGTTAATTTCTCAGGAGAAGCTCATGTTTACCTTAGCTAACCATGTGACAAAGTGCTCAGGAAAGGAGATTACTGGCCACAAGATTATTTCAGTCAGCAGTGTACATCTATCTTTTCTAACAGATATAAAAGTATGCCTTCAAGCTTCTGTTTTAAAAAGGTCAGCGATTCGTAGCTGACGTAGCAGGTCTCTTTCTGTTGTGAGAGTTGCATTGCTGTCTTATTTTCCTCTGGCTCGGTGTGAAAGCTGTATGAGCGTGAGTGTGGATGCTTGCGCTTGGTCTCCTGTGTCCAGGCCAGTTTCTTGTGGTTAGTATTGATCTCTATCGACCAGGTGGTTGCGGCTTCGGCTGGAGGCTAATTCTGCCCACCGCTTCTTCCGCTGACATTTTCATTGGCCTGCCTCATCCTTATCGAGTGGGAACCATAAAGCAGTGCTTCAAACGGCCCCGGCTCCCCATGCTAAATTACTCTCTAGCTCTGCTACATTACGGCCCGGGCTTCAGGAATACCGACACAGTGGGCTTACAGAGCCGGTGCCGGGAGGACGGCGCTGGCAACACAGGCCTGGCGTATCTGATCTGCTGTTCAGGAAAACAAACACTTTGCAGTGAGCCCTCAGCCTGGAGCTGACATAAGAGAGGATTGTTTGTCTTGAAACTTCAGGCAGCAGCGATCATAAATGTTTATTTATTTATTTATTACGAAAGAAAAGGAGGGGGAAAAAAAGGAAAGTCAAACTTGTCAGTACGAGAATAGACCACTGTTTTTTGGATTTAGAGCTGTGATGGTCTTCACAAAGCATGATCATGAACTAGGATTACAAAAGTAGATGAATGCTCTCCACAGCCTTAACACCACTGCGTAAGTTCACGCTCACTGCGTCTTCTGCAGTGGGCGGGAGGTGGAGAGGGATGGAAATAGGCGGAGCCAGGAAAAAGGCCTGCTTTACTCTGGCCAAGTTTCATGAGGCAGTCATAACACTGTCTGTCCCTCTGTATGTCTCAGGGTCAGTTATTATTTTCCTCTGTATGCAACAACTTCCTGCTTGTATCCACCACAGGCAGCAACCAGCGAGCCGCTGTCATACAAGGACCACTTACCTCCCCTGAGAGCTTAATAGTATTCCTCAGAGTACAGGAATATTGATTTGGGCAATGATTGTTTGGCTCAGTGGTATTTCATGTGTTTGACTCCTAGTTGGTTTATTGTCTTAAGTGCATGTGTACCAATACCATTAATTGAACCCTCTTAAATGGAGAGAAGAAATACAATCAGGTTATTGGAAAGAAGCGTTCAGAACAGTTATGTGCCTGCTGAGGAGACACACTTCATTGGGGAAAGGCTCCTTCTCTGTCTAATTTGTTCTAATTTGCTTAACACATAGTAGATTTAAACAAGATTGTTTGCCATTTCCAATGGCCTTCAGGGGAAATTGATCGAGGTAATTTATATATTGAATAACTGGCGATGCAGACTCTCAGTCGGTAAAATGTGTAATTCTCAATCCATCCTTCTCCTCTCTTTCGCAGGGCCCTGGGGCAGGTGTATGGGCAGTGAATGTGGTCCAGGTGGGAGTCAGAGTCGCGCGGTGTGGTGTGCCCACTCTGAGGGCTGGACCACCCTTCACACCAACTGCCCTCAGAGTGGGCGCCCCGACAACCAGCAAGGATGCTTCCGTGTCTGCGATTGGCACAAGGAGCTGTACGACTGGCAGCTGGGCGCGTGGAACCAGTGCGTGCCCATTTCATTGCGCAAGCACGGGTTGCCGCGGCCGACGGTGTGCACCCGGGGCGAGGAGGGCATTCAGACGCGCGAGGTGGGCTGTGTGCAGAAGGCGGATGGGGAACCCGCTGATGACGCCATCTGCGAGTACTTTGAGCCCAAGCCGCGTCTGGAGCAGGCCTGCCTCATTCCCTGCCCAAGGGACTGCGTTGTGTCCGAGTTCTCGCCCTGGACCTCGTGCTCCAAGACGTGCGGCCCAGGCCTGCAGAACCGTGTGCGCTCAGTCCTGGCCCCGCCCCTCTTCCGGGGCTCAGCCTGCCCCAACCTGACTGAGTTTCGCAACTGCGAGTTGGTGCCATGCGAGGGTGAGGAGAGCATGCACAGCCTCAGGGTGGGGGCCTGGGGAGCATGCAACCTGGTACCTTCAAGGCAAGCTCGGCAGTTGTCCCAAGACCATCCTGAACATCCAGACAGACTCGACCGACCAGATCAACCCAAGAATCCTGATAGAGCTAAACGTCCAGACAGAGCTAGACGTCCTGACAGAGCTAGACGTCCAGACAGACCAGATCGCCCAAACAGACGTCCAGACAGACCGAACCGCGCAGACAGGCCAAAACGCCCAGACAGACTGAGACGCCCAGACAGGCCGCGACGCCCTGACCGAGCAGATCAACCCGACCATCAGACCAGGCAGGAGCGGCAGGCCAAGCGCCGCAAGGAGAAGGAGAAGAAGGAGGCAAAAGGAGAACGCGTGAGGCAGAGGCAAAGGGACAGGGGCCGAGTGAAGGACCCAGAGACCAGAGAGCTTATCAAAAAGAAACGTACGAGGAACCGACAGAACCGGCAAGGCGGCAAGTTCTGGGACCTGCAGGTGGGCTACCAGACCAGGGAGGTGATGTGTGTGCACAGGAACGGGAGCGCAGCAGTCCTGAGGTGAGTTTTACTCACGTCTCTCTCACACGCCTCTCACCCAGCAGTCACGGTGTGCTCCACTGCACTTTGCCCATGGGCTGCTTCTCTTATCATGATGAAAACTGCATGACTTTATTGATATCAGTAATATCTATCATTAAACTTGCTGCAATCATTGCATTCTTTGGCACTTGACGTGTTAAGAGTAATAGCAGCTTCAAGGCAGGTGCTTTGGAAATTTGCAGGTTTAGAATGGAGGCTTTGGGAATAATAGGATTGTCTGCCAGTGACAAGTGCAAACAGAAGAAGATTGCAGAACTGGGATCTTGGAGAAAACACTTTGGGTCATTCACAGTGGCTCTTGTTGATGTTAGATCAAGCACTATAAAGTCATGACTCTCAATGTAACACATCACTCCTGTCCTTTGTACTGGCCTCCAAAAATTTTGGCACTCTATGCAAAAGATGTGCTGTCTATTTGATATTTCCCAATAACCATGATTACCAGCTAATCTTCTCATGAGATAAAATTATTATTCAAACCTTGGAAATAATTTTAAAAATCCTATAAAACAACCATCAAAAACACACCATCATCATTGGCATAAAATCAAAGGGAATGTGAGATTTAAATGCTTTTAATTGGAAATGCATGTTTCTTCATGTCTTCCTCAAGAAGCATGAATTGTTTTTTGTCCTTGTTAAATGGCATTGCAGTGATGTGTGGTAGCTCACGCCATGGTTTCCTGTGGGTTCCTGAGAAACATGTTCTCCTGTATATGTACATCTCCAGAGCCCACATATCCTCGGCCTCTTTCCTGAAATGGTTGAGATCACCTTTAATTTCCTTACCCTTATTTCCTTTTTATTTCGATAGATATCGTTCCTGAATATTTAGATTTTTCTTTTTTCTCTTATTTCAGGTGGACATTTTCCTTATTTCCTTGAGATATCTTAAATCTAACCTGTGCTTCTGCAGTGTTTAAGAGGTGCTGTTTGGATATGAGAGTTAATGTGCTAAAGAGGAAAACAGTGTTATAGCCTGTAGTTTTGAGCCACTCAGTGACATCAGGCAGAAGGACCCCTAAAGAGGCTTATCTGAGTGATGGGCATATTAATCGGTCTGTGCACAGGATCAAGTGTGTATGATGTCTGAGAATGTATGTGTTGGAGAGGGAGAGTTTCGCCATTTTCTTACGGCCAGAAACAAAAGTCATGCTAAACGAATCATGCTATGATCTCGTACATTCAACTTTCTCTTTCAAAGTGAAAGTTACATTGATGATGCTGGTCTTGCCATACCTCTTCATCAGAGCTGAAACGGCTTTTTGCTTAAGTGCTTTGAAAGCACTGCTAGCGTTCGACTATTTTTGAACCAACTAAACCTTTGATTTATACTGGGTAATCAGGACCCCGTAGAAAGTGAAATTCTGCCACCTGCATATCTCTTAGGACATGCAAAGAAGAGCATTCTTAATCATGCCACCCTGTATGCCAAGTATGCCAGGGAACAGGGGTTTTGAGCCCTTTTAATTAACATTCATGAAAGTCATAAGTTGTTACAGATCTACATTGAACATCAGTCAGTACTGGCATCTTACAAAAATAGCAGGAAAAAAAATATGCCCATAGAGTATATCCTGGCATATCCTGAAATCCTGGTGAAAATGTAGGTCAGAGAGTAATGAGCATTAAGATTTAGATTAAGATTTAGATCTGTCCAGGGATTCAGTGGAATCCCAATTTTTGGGCAGGATTCCAGATTCCATTATGGTGATGTTTTGATTCCAGCTTTAAGGAGATCATGCCGATGTCTTTTGGAAGGATAGTGCCAGTCACATGTACTCTTTTGATGTGTTTCTCAACCCAGTTCTCAGAAACCACCAGTTAGTCCGCACGTTTGCTGTCTAACCTCTCCATGAGCCTGGACCAAGATAATAAAAGTGCTAAATACACGACAAAGGTGTGGGAGCTTGATTAGAAAAAAAACTGAGGAACCAACTGATTGAACTGATAGTGGACTTGATCGAGAAACACCTGGTGTCTTATTGGAGAGGTTGTGAGAATTCCCAAGAAACAGAAGAGCAGTGAGATCTTTTGTACCATGATGGAGCAATGAGCTTTAGAAACTTTTGAAACACAGAACTGGAGTTTTCTAATAAATTTCCATAATTTACTATTTCCAATTTTAAAAGAAAAATACATGATAAGACTTTTTAAGGGAAAGACATTAGTCCTTATACACCCTAATTTTTGAGCAAAACCTGTTTTCATTTTGGCTCAAAATGCAAGTTCCTGGAGGAGCCTGATGATTGCTAACAGGCCTGTTCTTCTCTTCTGCAGCCAGTGTAATGAACAGACCCTTCCTGTGACATACCAAGCCTGTGTCATCATCAAGGACTGCGAGGTGACTGAGTGGTCCGACTGGTCGGGCTGCTCGAAGGAATGCTACGAGCCCAACGGGCCCAAGGGCCTGCGCACGCGCACACGCCGCATTCAGCAGTTCAGCGTGGGAGGAGGAACAGAGTGCCCCCACCTGGAGGAGTCCGAGCCATGCACCCCTCAGGGTGACGGGATCCTGCCCTGTATAGCGTAAGTTAGGGGGTCCTTGCTATTTCAGTAAAACCAATTAAATTCAACTGGTTCCTTTAGCCAAATATATATATATATATATGGCTAAAGGAACCAGTTGAATATAAAATTTGAAAAGAGAATGACGTTGATTTAAGCCAAGTGCAGTGGTTATATCACAGACATATTGTCTTCTCAGTGGGTTTATTGATGCTGAATGGCTGCTACATGCTGAGGTATGTTTGGAGCTGTAATAACAGCCGTTTGGCCTGGTGTTAACAGTGGGGAGAACAGTAATACGCCTCTCTTCATGCTTTGCCGTCTGCTGGGGGGGTTTATGTGCAGTTCGCGTGGTGAAAAACCACAGACGGAGGGGTTGATGGGCGGAGGCCGGGTGGGGTGTGGAGGCAGGCCTGCGGGGAGCTTGCTGGAGGATGTGAAGGGAGGGGACGGTGGGTAGCCACATTGGCATGCTGCCAGCCTGGGAGCGGGTCTTGATGAATGGGGAGTGTCTGAGAGGACAGACCACGCAGCATCTAATTCGATCCCCAGCACAGATGGGCCATTCCGGGCCCCATCGTTCATCAGTGCGCCCGTCGGAATCCCGCAGCCCGGGCTGGGAAGGTGTGTCAGTCAGTAAAAGGCCCACAGCTGCTCACTGTTCACACTGAGGTAACCTGGGAAGACCAGGAGGGTGATGTCACCTCTGATCCCACATGCACCTTTACAGCTCTGCTGAGAGTGTTCCTCGTGATGAATTTTGTCACCAAGACCAGAAATGACTCAGGCTGTCTCACCAATTTTTATTTTCACTTTTTGATAATAGTCTTACTGTCCAAAGACATCCATAGATTTTTTCTTATTAGTTTTTATTTGTTCGATCAGAAACTTTTAAACAAAAAGTAGAGAAACATCTCCATTGACAGCACAGAGCATACAGGAGACACATACACATTGTATTGTGTTTACTTAATCTAATCTATGAGGCCCCGTTAAGATGCAGGGTTCACACAGCAGACAGGCACGGTTGCCATAGGTACAAAACAACAGCAGACGTAATGCTAAAACCAGATCTGACAGAAGTCTAGATAGCAGTTAACCAAAGTTCAGAAAATTCCAGAAGGCAGCTGGCGGTGTATATATGTGCTGGTCCTGATGAGATCACGATGTGCTACAGGTGTGGAATCAGTGATACGTGTCACCCAGTTCACATTTTTGTAATCACTGCAACAGATTGGGCACTGTGTTACCGTATGTGATTCATGACACTTTCTCTCTGGAGGCTCTTTAAACTGAGTCTGAAAGCTTTCTTTTACATGCTGAAACTATGACAAATGACCATGCGTCCCAGCATTTTATGTATTCTCTGCATAAGCCTGTATGCGTTTTGTATTTATTGTGAGGATAAACTCTCTGACATGTCCCCTGAAGCTTATCCTCAGGGTTCTTCTTAATGAGACACATCTGCAAAGGCCAATCAGGGGTCAGCTGTGTAGTTGCTGGTCTGCAAAGCTCTTCAGCACACAGTGTGTGCTGAACTAACGCCCACCCATCACTGCTCAGGCCCTGTGTGCTATTAGGACTTTCATTTAGACAGAAGTCATTTGATGATGACATTAATAGCGATGACAACGGGAGACGAAAACCTAAATCATTTCTCTTCGCACATTTCTGGGATGCATCCATTCAGACGAATTAAATAGGGCAACCCGAGCCAGAGTTTGTTTTGTTTTGTCTCCTTTTTGCTGTCTAATAATCTAATAGAAGTTTTTGATGCTGTAGGCGTCTATCCCCAGGCTCTGACAAACGATTATGATGAAAAATACACGTAGCTTATCCAAGCGTAAAGATATCACAGAGCACGCAATAAAATTTCCTCCATTAAAAATGAGCGAGGTGTCTGTAATTTTGCCTCCCTTGAAGATGCAGCTCTCTCATTTGTTTGCAGTGCCTCTGTTTGAATCATGCTGTGCCATTATGATCAATCAAAGGGGTGCAGCCCAGGCACCACATAAGCTGGGACCGTGTAGCCACGAACCAGTCTGTCTGAGAGCAAAGTGCCTTCACAGCCCCCCTTCGTAGCTGGAGAACTGCTGGGGAGTTCACAAGCACGGTAGGCCGACGGCCATGCTGTGTTCTTTCATGTCTACTTCTGGAAGAAAGACAAGGAGGACAGCAAAATCCCCAGTGGTGGAGTTATACCTAGTACTCAGCTGTGGGTGATGGTTAGAATAGTGAATGAGATTATTAATGTCTTCCACTCTCTGTCTCTCTGTCTCTCTGTGTCTGTCTCTCTCTTTATATGTGTGTAGGTATACTTGGAGGACCACAGAGTGGACTGAATGCAGGGTGGATGTGCTCCTCAGCCAACAGGACCGTCGTCGGGGCAACCAGACGGGGCTATGTGGAGGCGGGATCCAGAACAGGGAGGTGTACTGCGTTCAGGCTTCCTCCGACTTCCCATCCAACCTCAGCTCCCTCAAGAGCAAAGAAGGTAAACTCAGTGCCTGACTGCTGTATGCAAACAACCACAACCAGGCAATCACAGGTATAACCACAGACACTGAGATGACTGTGGATCATAGATGCTTCCTTGACAACTTGTTGTGTAACTGCCTGCTGTTTGGTTTGCATCTCTTTGACTCCCACCTAGAATGTACAGGCAAACATTTAAATGGAAACAGAGTAATTTCAACGAATTTTGTACAAATTTTCAATTCTGAGAAAGTTATAGATCTGTATTGCTTCTTTCTAAATATCGTTCTAGGTGTAATTGAAGTTCTAAGTATAACTGAAGAAGATGATAAGTGTATGTTGTTGTAATGTTGTTGTATTTGTTGTGTATGTGTATACAAACATACATACACATACACACACATTAAGTATGATGTGACAAAGCCAGAGAGGTGCCCGTAACCCCATGCTGGGCACTAAAGCTGGTAGCATGCCCGTACTCTTCCTCAGACTGACACACAAGGTCCCCTGCCATCTGGTCTGAGTGCTGATCTGGTGACCTCTCACAGAGATTATTCAGATGGCCACAACTGCTCCCCATCCGTGAGCAAGTGCAGGCTCTTCCAGAGAGAGAGAAAGAGAGAGAGAGAGAGAGAGAGAGAGAGAGAGAGAGAGCGAGCACGCGGCATGAGAAGAGACTGCTTCAAAGAGGAACATGTCTGTGATCTGCACCCAGCCGCTTGGTGGAGCCACTCGCGGGCACCGCAGGAGGGCCGCTGCTACCCCGGCCCTCAGCAGGTGGCAAGGGCGGGCAGCACCTCCTGCCTCTGTGAAGTGCCAGTCGTTGCCTGCTGAAGAGATGAGGGGAGCATGAGGAGAAGACAGACATACATACACATAGACACACACACACACTTGTGGTTTTCCTCATCTACTCTGCTGTTTACCTTTTCAGAATGCTGGTATCCTATACATCTCTCCTTCCCTCATTTGTTCTGTGTTTTTTTCACCTTCTGATAAGCCTCTTCTTTCTCTCCATCATCTTTGGCTTGAAGATGTAAAGCCACTCAGGTACTTTGGTCCACCAAGGAACTTTAGGCTAACAGCAGGGCTGTGTGTAATTGACCATGTAAGGGTAATATACTGCTGTGCAGATTTATTCATAGATCTTTATATTAATGCGTGGCAGTTAGGGAGTGCAGGTCCAGGTTATGCCAAAAAGTGTTTTTATGCCAAATCAGTCTCATCATTTTCTGTCAGAAATGGTGACTAAATCATCGAGTAGGAAATTCTGGAGACATCATAGCTACATCTCCCTTCCTCTACGTTTGCCACTGCAATATTTAAAATGCTCAACAGACTCGCTAATAGTTGTGATCCCCATATGCGTTGTTGCCATGGGAATGTAAAAGCTTTGTTTAAAACTCCAAATCTGATTCCGTCATTTGAGGATTAAGGCTGGATTCCTGAGCTCACATCATAAATGCCAAAATGGCGCTGGAAAGCAGTTTTGCTTTTTACATTTCAAAAGCAGCTCACAGCACTTCACTCTGCCACTGGAAACAGCATCCCATCCAGTTTCCTGCTCTGCCATTCGTGCTGGGTGCAGCATGGTGGAGAGGAGAAAGAGAGAGAGAGTTTCTCT
>JAOYMR010000004.1:16831426-16847194 GCA_025802075.1 Tenebrosternarchus preto | reverse complement strand
GGGGGGGGTTCCCAGACAGTGGGGGGAAAGCAGCTGCTGTCTCAGACTTTATTCGTTAACGCAGCCCTGGTCGCAGGGATCCAGAGTGCAAGAAAGCACAGCGGTGTTTGAGCAACGGTGCCACTGATGTTCATTAGTTCCACCCTAACTGTGTTTCCACCCTGACTGTAATCGAAGTGGCACCCTGTCGAGGGGCCTGCATGAGTGGTTCCGCGTGATGACTGTGTTACAGCGCAGCCATGCAGATCTTCATGGTGAGTGAGGGCATGCAGTTATTGATGATGATGGTGATGGTGATGATGATGATGATGATGGTGGTGGTCCTGCGAAGGCGCTGACGCCTGGGGGCATTGGGGCTGATGGGACAGTGACACCCTAATTAGGCTGGGTAAGCCCTAGGTGGGCAAAGACCGAACCATCTGGCCTCTGTGCAAGCGATGTGCCACCTGAGCAAGGTCAGGCAGCAAGGAGAGAGTCATTAATCAGGCTGGGTTAATGGGCGCTATAGTAGGGCCACTTCAGACTGACACAGGGGCCTTTGTCCATCAGAATGCAACACAATCACATGCTTGAAAAGCAAAGGCAAACAGGACACTGGATTACACTAAATGATGCTTTTTTTCCAGAGCTTATTTCTTCCACAGTCTTTTTAGCAGGCTAACAATGGAAGCGTTGCCAAGCAACTTGAATTACATGTGATGGGTAGTGTATCATAGCATCAGTTAATTTGAAAGCATATTTTTAAACTCACTTAAACAAGCTTACTCTAACAATCCCTTAGATTACCTTTATGAATATGGGTTTAGCAATGTTCAAAGTTATTCATGGGTTGTTTAGGAAGTAATAATTGTCCTGTAAGCTCATTTCACACATCTTAACCACTCAGCTTCTCCCAAGCCTACAAACACACACACACACACACACACACACACACACACACACACATTTTTTACAGCCAGCTCCATCAAGGCACACACCTTTTGGTCACACAGAGCAATTTGCATGTGAATGAAGTTAGGATCTGTCATGGGGAGATCCATCAGAGCTGTGACCTTGCCGATAGTCACATACTGAGCTTTCGACAGACACACACACACACACACACACACACACACACACACACACACACACACACACATGGAGCTATAAATGAAAGGCAAAAAAAAGAAGTGGACCTAAAGTACATTAAACATGAAATGAGGTAGTTGTGTATGTGGATATAAAAAAAAAAAAAACCTGGATGCATTCTGTGCCTTAATTACACTGAACCTTCATGTGTTGAGGTTGATAGTCATTTTTAATGTGAACTAATATTACTAGTATGTCCATCATACCCAGAGATCAAAGGATCACCTCTATAGGGATGCATCCATTCTGCCTCTGCACTAGAGCTCAATGTCGTTTCATTTCTCCACAGCTTCGAGGCCAGTGAACAATGATCTGTGTCTGGGGCCTCCTCCCAACTCCACTCAGCTCTGTCACATCCCATGTCCAGTGGAGTGCGAGGTGTCTTCCTGGAGCGCTTGGGGCCCCTGCACGTTCGAGACCTGCCAGGACCAGAGCTCCAAGAAAGGTGAATGCAGCTACAAACCTGAGCACCACTGGTTTTTTTTATGCTTTGCTTTAGTGTTGTGGGCCATATCAGCGCATTGGTACACTACCTTCATGATAAGGCGATGGATCGGGGGAGTGTTAAACATCTCCTGCCTCATCATGAACTCTGTCACCTTCAGTGTCTGGGTATCGTGGGCTTATCAGAATCTATCAGTTTCCCCAAAAGCCCGGAGGCTCCCAGACAGAGATTAAGGGTTAAAAAAAGGGTTCAAAAAGCTTTTTCTTCTTTTTCTTCTTCTTCGTTTTTGTGTCCTTTATGTAGAGGAAACCTGTGATTGACAAATGGAGAGGTAAGAAAAAAAAGCTTGTTTCCTGTTTCCCGGTGCTCACAGTCAGGGCTCGTCCAGCCATGATGCAGCCATGCTGTCTGCCTGCCTCATTCATCACCAAGGCGACAGCGACCTGTGCAGCGGTTAATGCGTATTGACTCTCTCCTAATGAAGCGACTCAAATGGATAGAACTGGAACAAATTCTCCGCCGTGTATTTTAATGATGGATTCCCCTCCCTGTTTCCGCCTCCTGTACTCTTTTTTTCCGATGCCGGCGCTCCGAAGCATACGGCGGTTCATACGGGAGGGCTGCACGCTCTGGCGCTTGCGTCCGTATATACGTTCATCACCCCAGACTCCCTGGACTAAGAGAAATGCCATGGAGTACTTTCTCTTTTTTTGTGTGTGTCACACACGTGTCTCATTGAACTGGCATCTCCGAGCCTGAGACACATTGGCGTCTCAGGCATTATAACTATGTTCGTCTTCCTTTGAAGGGATGCAAATTTGTTTGTGCTTCAAAAAAAATTCTAAATAGTTGTTTGGAATTATTATTCTAATTTGTACTTTTCTTGATTTGTGCGTTGCATTTTGGATGCATGTGTGCAGGTGACACTCCTGCAGGGTAATGGCTCTCAGTGGTCATTAAGTCCTAAAGATTCCAGCTGGAGCATCTCCCAGTGCTGTGCTCATGTCTTATAAAGGGAATTGGGCACACACACACACACATACACACACACACACACACACACACACATGCATACACAGACTAAAATAAACCACCATCACATCCTTTATATCTATTTAACAGCGCATGATATAATCTCTTCCACCCCTTTTCATTTTCCCGACACAATGACCTCTGTTTAGAGCACAAGGCTGAAAAAATGCCAGTGGGGAGAAAAGTACAGAAATAATCAGAGAGCTATACACCTTGGCCACCTTGGTCCTGCAGATCCCCTCTGACCCTCTCTGGTCCCCCTTATCAGCTGCAGACAGCAGTGGGATTAAGACCCAGGGCCTGGAGGCCTGGGGGTTGGGGCTCACAGCGGTGACCTTCGGACAGTGCTGGGTTTGTCCGCCGTACTCCGCGTTCCAAGGCTGTACTGTATTAAGGATTTAAATGCATTAGTCTCCTTGGAGGAAATCTGTAATGACTGAAGAATAATAATAGTTATGTTTAGCTGTTCCAGTAATTTCCTTTGTCTTCTCTGCCTAATGGGCTGTCATGTTAAATGTGGTATGACTGGAGAACTGGGAATGTTTGATGACTAATGAACCGTTCTTCCTCTGTGCTTATGGCAGGTTTCAAACTGAGGAAGAGGAAGGTTCAGAATGAGCCGACAGGTGGCGCAGGAAACTGCCCCCACCTGACGGAGGCTATACCGTGCGAGGAACCCAGCTGCTACGAATGGTTGCTGGTGAGGCTGGAGGAGTGCGTTCCTGATAATGACAGAGAGTGTGGGCCCGGTACCCAGAATCCACAAGTGCAGTGTATCAACAGCGATGGTAAGAGTCTCCCATGTATGTGTTCTAGAGTAGGAAATGAGGGCACTGTGAGCGTTCGTTGTTATAAGTCACTTCATAGAATCAAATTGTTTTAATTAAGTAGCATTCTACATAACCTTAGCAGAGTTCATGGTTTGTTCATGGTTTGTTCAGCTGAGGCTGAAATGCAGTGGCAATCTCAGATGGTTCTGTTCTTGTGCAGATAAATGTGCTCATGAACTCCATCTATAGGGTCTTTGTTCTGGTCTGCTGCCCACTGGGGTAATTGTTGTTTTTATTGTAGCTGCTAGCATTCGCTCTGTTTGTACGCATGGCCAAAGGGAGGGGGGGGGGGGGGGGGGGTCCAGAGCAATGAGCGGTGGGCGTGCTGGATTTACCACTCTCCACCTCACACCTCATGTGCCATTTCAGTCTGTTTTCTAACTGGCTCAAAGGCTCTGGGCTGTTCACCAGCGTTTGGTCATTATGGGGCTGAGTGAATAGCTACAAGGCACTGTGACTGAGCTACACAGACGCCATCTGTGAGATCAGAGAAACACATGCTTCACCTGGGGACAAACACACACCTATAACTGTGACAAATAGCTTACAGCACAGCCATCCATAGACAAGGAGATGCTCTTCAGTAGCTCACACTCACACTAGTGGCGCAAAAGATATTTACTCAACCCCACATCACCCTCCTCCCCTCCACACACACACATCCACTGCCACAGACATACACACACACACACACACACACACGCACGCATGCTTACACAGACAAGTTCAATGATAACAGAGAGGGGACATAAATATTACAAAACTGCCTCAGGATCATTATCCTGAAGGTCTTTAGTGATAGATTCCTCAGCCTTATTCAGATTTAATAATGTGTGTTCAGCTGTTTCTATCCACAGTAACACGGAGGCCTGAAAGGTGGTTCTCTCTAATAGGTGTCGAGTAGTGCTTTGTTTCATTCTCAGCGCTCAGCTTTAAGTGCATCTCGGGGAAGTCAGGCGCCCAGACATGTTGCACTAATGCATTTTTAATGGGATTTTGTGGATGAATGTTTTGGTCGGCTTGATGAAAGACCGGCGGGAGGGATAGAGAGAAATTTATTGCAGTTTAATTGCAATTCTAATTTAACCAATTTAATTAATTCCATCTAATACAGAATGGCGCATAGCTGATTGAATGATTCAACAAAGAGAAAAATTAATTTTGAATGACTGATGCAGGAGGTTATAAATGTATTGTAGTTGAATAGATTGATTCATTGCAATTTATCAGAAAGAAATAACCTTAGATTATGGTGAATGTGAGGAAGGAAGATGATTTTATCGCACTGTTAGAACAGAAACGGCAGCTCTGTGACGTCTTTGTCTGTGGTCTTTCTGGTAAAATGTCTCACTGAGGGGCACATTAATGAATGAATTCTAAGTGTGTGCATTGTGATTGTACTTCACATCTGCAGGTTTCTTTCCTTGTTTAAGTGAATTTTGATGTGCGGACGTGGCAATTACCAGGAAATTCGACCTCAGCATCCACACAGCTAATGAGCACCTAAGGGACGGACGAAAAGAGAGAGATAGCATGGAGATTGAGAAAGAGAGAAAGAGAGGGGGAGGGACAGAGGGAGAGAGGGAGAAATACTGAGCACCCAGATGTGTGTGCGTCTCAATCAGAGTCTCATAATCGCTGGTCCCTATTTCTCGCCAGCTGAGAGTCCTGCTCCTGTGCCTCAGCTGTCGCCGTGGTGATGACTACTCCCCGTGCAACTCCTAGGAATAACATAATTTTTTATTTCTCCATAGCACAGCCATGCATTCATGATATTCCATGTATGTCCTATTTTTACTAGACATCTCAATTAGACTGACTTACGTTCCTTGGAAGACCTTGGGATACTCCAATGCATATAGAATGCTCATTAGATGAACACATTTTCACACAAGATATATTGAAATACAACAATAAGTATACTAAAAGAGATCATTAACATGTAAATGAGAATGTATTTAACTCCATTGTTTGAATTAAGAAAATTTGGAAATAGGAAAATTTGGAAAACCGTGGCATTTGAAACAATGTTTGTTATTGCCCTTTTTACCTGAGAGTTTGCTGTAGTCCACCAGCCAGTTCAAACCCAGGCGCCTTGCTTTAGTGAGAAATAATAGGATTTATCCAAGGTCTCTTCCCTCTGATGAGGGAGAGGGTGAACGTGGTGTTCTGTCCTCTGTGTTCTCTCCATCTTATAAATGAAATTAAGGCTCAGCACACAAAGTCAGCTTGAATTTAGCCAAGCCCTCTTTCCCCAGATTAATTTAGGAAGAGTAGTGTACCAATTTACTCCAGACGTGACAAAATCTCCAAAAAAGGAAACGGCCAGATGGTATCTGGTACTTTTCCATTGGATGGCACATGTGCAGGTGAAGAAGGAACATGAACACATCTGTGATTTATAAACTGATGGCATCAAACAAATATAAAAGCATAAATGTCACCCACATGTGGCTGATATATCAAATTATGTATAAAGATAAATTTAGAAATGTTTATTTTAGATATGACTATTGATTAAAAAAACAAATACATTTGTAATTCTGGAAAGAGATATTAGATTTAATTCTTGATACAAATGTAATTCTGGGAACAGATGTTAAAATATCTATCTGTTTGCCCATAGACAATTGATCTTTTTTCTGCTTTTAGTGACAAACTGTCACAAAAGAGAGAGAAAATTGTCCCTGAGAAAATCATCAATGTCAAACAAGAGATGTAATGATTTTCCGCTGCCATGGAAGGTTTCCTCTTGGATGTGGATTCATGTCTACAACCGAAGCAGGACTAACTGTCTCCCAGCTGGCCTGTCCACCCCTCAGTCCCCCCTGGCCTCCTGTCCCTCCTGGCCCTTTATTGATTCCTGTTGTCTTCCGCTGATGAGAATAGATCTGGTGTGTCCCACAGGATCCTGCTATGTCATCCGACTCTGTGGTTTTTATTGTTATTTTGGGCTTTTTTAGTGGTCCTGTCTGACTAGAGCAGGGTGGGGTATCACTGATCAATTCCAGGCCCCATGCAGTGCCACAGTTTCCAAAATAACGTCCTTCTTATGACCTCAGTGTGAGCTTTTCAGTGGTCAAATAATGACTACTTTGTTGGTCATTTTCAACACCTGATTTTGTCATGGTCTTTGGTAGATTGTATTAACACATGATAAAGATTTCATTGGTCCAATGACATGAAAAGACTCCCAGGGCAGTCTATGGACTTCCTGTTTTAGCACTAAGCTAAACCTCTCTGTGCCAACAGAGTGTGTGACAGAGGTACGACATTCACATCGCTGTGAAAAGCCTCTTAGCTTGACTGGAGTGTACGTGGCTTCATTCATATCACCAACAGCTCTCCAGTGTCTATGTATTTCATATCCATTTTCCATGAATCGCAGTTAAGAAGCAAGATAATTCAGAATTCATGTCCACGCCTGGGACTGAACTGCAGCTGAACTTACACACTGAACTTTTTGGCTTTTTGGCTTTTCTACTGCATTAGATTGCACATTAAGGAAATGTATTCAAGATAAATGTGTATATTAGGGCTGTTTCCTTCTTACTATGTATATAGGTCCATTTGAACTCATGAATATGCAGATTTTATGTAAGGACACATATACATGCACATCAACTGCTCTTGTGTTGAAAGCTGAAAGCTTAAGATGTCTGATAATATGTATGTGTTTCTGCACTGGGCAGGTAGAACATTACAGTGGACTAGATCAAGAATGCAGGACCACTTTCTTGTGTGGCCTCAAATATTCACTGATAGAGTAGATCATCAGCACAAATCATGGTAGCACTTCTTGTTTAGAAGACTACATGACACCTACATAAGACTACATGACTGACATAAACACACACAGACATTTGCATGCATGAACATTTATAAATGGTTATTGCATCAGTTGTCACAGCTGTTTTTAACTTTGAAAAATTATGTGACAGATTTGTGGTTATTATGTGTCATAAAAAAAAATGTGTCAGGAAAAATAATGACCCCTGGCTTCAGTGTTTGCTTGGTGTGTCAGGGTGACATAACTTAATGCTGATGTTACACAGATTACCAAGGAAAGCAACTAAATGAACAAATCAGAGGACTTTAAAAAGCTGTACTAATGAACAACTGTTGTGTAACATATGTTAGCAAAGTTTTTGACAGTAAAGTTTTACTCTTAATGATAGATTTCTGTGAATTCTGCTTGGCCATTAACACAAACTGTAACAGATGGGCTTACATTCAATGTGCAGATTGCCTTAAGGTGATAGCGGTACCTTTTCACGTAGAAACATCACCTTGTTAAATTGAAATGCTGGTCATAATCGGTTTGATGTTTGCCACACCCAGGTGAGTTTGTGGACAGGCAGCTGTGCCGTGATGCCTTCCTACCCATCCCCGTGCTGTGTGAGGTGCCCTGCCCCAGGGACTGCGTGCTGAGCCCCTGGACGACCTGGTCGCTCTGCTCACACACCTGCTCTGGGAAGAACACGGAGGGAAAGCAGACCAGGGCTCGCTCTGTACTGGCCTACAGCGCTGGAGAGGGTGAGTGACTCCGGCCTTTCAGGACCGGATTCCTCTGCCTTTCTCCTGTCTTTCTTCTTTTCATCTGAACGTCTCTCTTTTCCCCTCCATCGCTTTGTTTCTAGTTTTTATCTGAATATATATTTCCTTCCATTTCTTCCTGCTTTGATCTGCTTTTGACGTAATGTTACCTAAGCACTGCAAAAGCTGCAGCTCATCTAACACTTGTGCAGGGTAAGGATCAATGTTACAGTGCAACGTAATAAACGATTCATCTTACAATACTTCAGTATGTGTGATAGTCATTAGACATTAAATATTTATCCCTGAACCAGCTCAGTGGAGGGCTCTTTAAATGCAAGGTACTTTGCATTTTGTAGGTTCCAAATGTTGTTCTTTCTCCTTGGCGTCATTTGTAGGTTTGTAGTAAATGTACTTAAGGAGGTGAGAGCTGAAGTGTGAGTCTGGGGCAGTGTTGCCCTGGCCTGCTCTGCTTGTTCAGCACTATCGCATGTTCTGAGGCACGTACACACCCTGAGCAGAAGTAATGAGCATCTCTGAGTGTTAAGTGATTCAGATCTCAGGTGGGCCAGACTGGGGGAATGAGTGTGTGATTTGTAATAGAGTGATGGTGAAGGGAGTGCCTCTAGGTGAAAGCCTGTTTCTCCAAACTGTCACTCACCAGCCAGGATTCCATTTCCACAAAAATGCTGCTTGAGAGAGTGTGGCCTGCGCCGTTGTCTGGGAGAAAATCAGCTTGGCTTCATTTCATATCACAGCTATCAGTTTATTAGTCATGCGGGCGTCTCCAGTCTGCTCTGTCTGTCAGAGCGGTCCAGGCCACATTCAGGAGCAACGGATTCAACGCAGCCTTGGTTGGGATGGAAGCAGCTCGATGCATTATGGATTTAACGTGTGGGTGAGTGTTTGCTCGCGCGGTGCAGAAGGACGTAGCATGCGCCGGGTGGGGAGGTGAGATCGCCTGACAGTCCCATGCCGACCATTCCATAACGCCTCGAACGGCTCAGCAGGTGACGGCCAGAATAGATGAGGAGCGTCTGGAGACGCAGGTGCACGCCGAGCGCAGCGTGAAGGTCACGTGGACGCGCTGGTGCCCGCCTCCTGGCAGCTCTGTGCCGGGCCCTGCCAACGTGCCCGTGTTGGGCTGCCGAGGAAGAGCACCAAGATGGCACCTTTTGTTTCACTGTGAGTGGGACAGAGCCCCTGGCGCTATGTAAGGACGCAAAGGATTAGCCTTCATCTGAGCAGGTCACTAAATAATGGAGGGCAGAGTTAATCCTCATGTGAAACTATGCAATGCCAGAGTGGGTTTCTGGGGCAGTGTTGTAAGGGTCCACTGACTCGCCCTTTTACAGTACAAGATTCTTTAGAGGCTTGGTAATGGTGTGTAAAGAAGTGCTTTCGACTCTGTGCTCTTTTGTGGTCGGTATGTCCAGTCGTCCTCAGAGCAAGTCTGGCAAACCTGATGAGGTGTGCGATAATGGTTGATAACCTATTTATAAACGACCTGTAACAGGGCATTGTTCTATTCTGCTACAAAGGATAAATCAATTATTCATTATTTCCAATTGCTCCTGAAGGAGAGCCTTTCAATGTATAGTTCATCTGTTTTTCTCACTCCAGCACTGATTGTGCAGTGGTCAGTACTTGCTGATAGGTAATGGCTGACCTTTCATTCCCTTCGACCTGGTGACTGGGTTACTAGTGACAGTGTAGCTGTCCAGAGTCATGGGAGCTCAACCTGGGTTCCTCCTGTCATTCATCTGCACCTTTGCAGGACTCTCTGTTTGTTGTCTCAACAGCACATACTGCAGGTGGACTTACTGAGTTATTAGACATGGTAGAAACACTTTTTTTCTATTTGGATGTATGTGAGTCCATCTGAACAACAACAACAACAACAACAACAATAAGAATAACAACAACAACAACAATAATAATAATAATAATAATAATAATAATAATAATAATAATAATAAAGATTTTCCAGTTCCACTCTATTATGGGATATTTGATAAAGAACAAAATAATCAGACGTAGGCAGACACATCCTGGCTCTTTGTGAAAAACAAATGATCTTTGTAATCACTCCCTAGGAACAAACCAACAAAGGGGTTTTGTGGTACGACTTAGTGAGCTAATCAGCTTGATGCTATTTTAACTCGATCTGGTCAGAGCTCATTAGAACTGCCCTCCCTCCAGTGAGATCTGGTGGGATCTCTGCAGAATGCCATGAAACATCACAGTCACTTCTTCTTATCGGACACACTGGAGACGGTGTGCTTCTGGAGATAGTGTGCCACTGAAGACAGTGTGTGTTCTGGAAGCAGTGTGCTTCTGGAGACAGTGTGTATTCTGGAGATAGTGTGTATTCTGAAGACTGTGTGCTTCTGGAGACAGTGTGTTTCTGGAGGCAGTGTGCTTTAGGAGATAGTGTGCTTCTGGAGACACTGTGTTTTCTGGGGACAGTGTGTATTCTGGGGCCAGTGTGTATTCTGCTGAGATGATGGCGCATATTAGTACTATTGTTTGCTAACAGGCCACTAACATATTTGATATTTAGTGGAAACTTTGTTTTTGTTTTGTTTTGCTTATAACACAGTATGTATGAAGCTTTATGTTGATATTGTCAAAAGCTTGTTCCAATACTCAGTGCTATTTTAAAGTGAAGTCTTGGTTAGTTATCTTTAGACAAGAAAAGACAATATACATTAGGAATGTAACAGAGTTTTTTTCAGAATGTGTCTAGCGTTTGGCTGTTTTCTTAATCAACGTTATAACATTAAGGTTCAGGTCTAACAAAAAAACATGCTGAATAGCAACATGTAAAGTGTTATTCTATATCTTCCATATCGAAAGTAGCTGATCCCAGACAAATCCCTGCCTTGGTTTTTCTGAACTGATCCCAGACACATCCCTGCCTTGGTCTTTCTGAACTGATCCCAGCCTTGACCCAGCAGGCATGTTCTCCTCATGACAGGTGGAGTGCAGTGCCCCAACAGCAGTGCCCTGCAGGAGATGAGGAGCTGCAACGAACACCCCTGCACAGTGTACCATTGGCAGACGGGCCCCTGGGGGCCGTGCATAGAGGACACCTCTGTTCCCACCTCCAACGGGACCCTGAGCCGTGGTGGAGCGGGGGCCGGGGCCGCTGAGCCCTCCTGCGCCGTGGGCATGCAGACCCGCAAGGTCATCTGTGTGAGGGTCAATGTGGGTCAAGTGCCACCCAAGAAGTAAGTTCCAGTTTTCTTCACACTGTAAATTGGATTACTGCACACTGAGCTTTACTGATTTTAGAGGACTTTGACAGAAAATTCCAAAGTGAGCTATAATGTATTTTGAAGAAACTCATTCAATATTAAGTGTTTGCTTGAGTCAGAAAACCTAGAGTAGAAATATTGTATTGCTGTTTAATTTTAATTTATTCAATGATATAATAAATATTGCATTCAATGGAATTTTTAATACTTTTTATTAAAAAAATGTTGGCTCTGTACTCTAGTACATCTGAGATTAAACAATGTCTATGAGATTAAAGTGAAGAAGAGACCCTTAGTCTGATCATTTACATAATCAGTACTGAAAGCCCTTTTCAACCACCACAAACTTAACTGGACAAATAAACAACATCATAAATAAAACATAAATTTCCTTCATAGTGGTTAACTGTCTGAAATCTGTGACACACATGAGAGTCACAGACATTAAGGAATGAGGATCATCTTCCCTGGTGATGCTCTGACAGGACTTCAGGGTAACTCTGTCTTACCCAGGGGGCTCCATGTCACATGACTGCCAGTCCGGAAAAGTGCCCTTTATGGCACTATATAAAAAAACTCCATAGGTTTGAGTCATTGCTCTGCAAGGTGAGCATTCAGAGGCTTTGGGCTGAACTGGAGCAGTAGAAAGGCTTCTATCCACCACAGACCACGCTACTGCTTTCACCAGTCACATCATTGTTAAGTACAAGTGAAGCATTTCAGTCATGCTGGGCAGCTGAGATGCAGTGCTAGATCAAAAAACCTTTTTTCTCCATAATTTTTTTTTCTCATCCACCCTGGAGCAGTCTATCTCTGAACCCTCAGTCTGTACGTTGGCATTTCCGTTCCTGTGACATTAGCACACATCTTCTGTTAAAGCATTACCGTCTGAAGTCATGTTGGCATATATTTTTTTTCTGTTTTGCGGAATCTTTGACACATCTGTAATTTACCCTGTGTTTTTTTTTCTTTATCTGCTACAGTGTTCCCACATGTTCTGTCAAGCAGGATCTATTGTTAAGTTCACTGGTGCATTCTTCACAGTGCACCACATAGCTTATTATGGCACAACTTCTGTTCTGTATTAAAAGAGACTTAGGAATTTGAATGATTCATATTTGAGCAATGTGGGTATGAATATGAATTTATTTACTGTAATTAATTAAAATGACTGAAATTAATATGAATAGTGTGAACTTTGTATTTTAAAATATTTAGTAATATATTTATTAGTAATAGATTTATTCATTTCCATTTATTAAATGGGCCCAGTTTAAATTCAGACCTATATTACCCATATTATTTGAATATTAATAAATTCTATTCAGATTTTCTATATTTTCTTTTGTTTTTTGCCTGCTATATTATACTCTTATACTAATTGTTTTATTCTTGTTTTTCTTCCTATAATGGCACAAAGACATTAACATATCTTTAATCACTCTGAAGTAGAGGACCATATCTAAAAATGATGATAGATAATCCTGCTATTACGCACTTTAATTTCACAGTCATTATTTCTGTGTGTCATTATCAGTCATTATTAATCCATTGTGCTTGAGTACAGAAACTAAATAACAAAAACGATACAGCTCAGTTGCTCACAGAATGTACTTGCTCAGTTATGACTATTTTGATCTGTCTCAGTGCCAAACTTCACCTGCTATTTTTGTCAAGGCAGCCTTTGATCCATAGCAGCTCTATCAGATAATAAAGCAGTCCTTTCTTTCTGGGTTCCTGGCTCTCTGCCTAGGGTGTAATAGTCCTTACTACTAGATAGAGACAGTTAGAGGAGGAGTTGCTCATGTGCTTGTAGGCACCTGGGCCTGGTCAATCCCTGGAGCTCCTCTCTGCTGGGAGAAGGAATTACCTATTTATTTATTCATCTTAATAGCAGAATTATTGTGTCAGTGGCAGTGGAACAGTGAGCTGCTGCAGCGGCCCCATGCTGGGTATGGAAATGAGCCCCACTTTCTTCCTAGGGTTATTCTCGTCTTGGGCTTTTCCTGGCACACATACATGTACTCACACACACACACACACACACACACACACACACACACACACACATTTGCACACACACACACACACACACACACACTCAGATTTCTCTTCTCTCACATATACAGTCACATTCTCTCCCCCTCTGTATTTGTCTCTCTCTCTCTGTCTCTCCTTCTTTCTGTCTCTCTGTCTCTCCTCTCTCTCTGTCTGTCTCTACCTTCCACTCTCGTTCTTTATGACACACATACAGTGTCTGTAGACACACCAGTTCTGTGTTCTGAAGTACTGGGATTCCTTGTATTAGATGCAAGGCTGTGAAATTGTGAATTAATGTGTGTGACCTCAGAGCTCTGCCGGTAGTGAACAGGAGCATGTTTGAGAGCATTCTCACATTCTCATATTCTCATATTCTCATAGGTGCGTTGTAGGCATATGTGTGCACTATTTAGTCCTTCTGAAGGCCATGCAGGTGTAAAAGATTTGTATGTGTCAATAGCTATTCTCTGAGGAAATAAAACATCCTTGCATCCTGTGCAGTGGGGATTAGGACTACCCATTGTCACACACACACACACACACACACACACACACACACACACACACACACACGCTGTGCTGATTGCCATGAGATGAGTCAGAGTGCACCAGTGTACCAGTGTGAAGACCTCCATGCTGTCTGCATGCATGTTCATATAGGTGTCCAGAGAGCCTGCGGCCAGACACAGTGAGGCCCTGTCTGCTGCCATGCAAGAGAGACTGCAGCGTAACGCCATACACTGACTGGACCCCGTGCCCTTCGACCTGTCAAGCAGGTAGAATCTTTTTTATTAATTATGATTTTTTTTTCCCTCCAATACTACTGGAGCTAACCTGTGACTAGCATTCATAAGACGTATATTAAATACCAAAACGTTGCGTGTAATCCACATCGGTGTTTCCTTTCATCTAGTGGAGCTGTTCATTGCTCGTTGTACTTAAGAGCAGAGAAGGCAGATACCGTCAAAGAAATGCTGGGATTTTTTATGTGGCAATGATGATGTTCATTAATAGCAATCAAAGGGGGGAAACATTCCAATTAAAAAATTAATAACGAATAGCTATTTGTGCATTTGCTGTATACATAAAAACAGTGTGTTGTCCTTACAGTGAAAGCCTATCACTTGTATAAAAATAGATTGTTGCCTGGCAACCCTTGCTATGTAAGTAACTAGAACAAATACTCTAATAAGCAATGTGGAGTCCAATGTTGGTGTAATTTGCTGTGAGGCAACCTGCTCCAAGAGACCAGATGCTTGTTAACATGGGTGTTTTCTGTGATCGTGATTCCCAAGAGTGGTTTATATGCAATATTGACATGCTTCCTTTCAAAAAACATCTGCTGGAGAAAAGCCTTCATAGTCTACACACCAATATCTTCCTCTTCATGCACTTTCATTTCCTTTCAAGTTTTCTGTTCAAAGTGAGCTTTGTATGAAAGAAAATATTTGACATGTAGTCATATTGTTAAAGTTCAAAGACTTTGTCATGATATTTTCATGCTGTTAGTCAGCCTGGATGTTGAGGTGGATTTAGTCTTGCAGACCTTGTATGTATTTTTGTTTCAAAAAGAGATCTTCCTCTCTGTAAAAATTAGTTTTAAGAGAAACGGAAAAAAAGCATGTCCTTCTTTACCTTAAACACTGCAGTGTGAAATCAACCAAGTGGTGCACTTTTCTAAACATGAATACAGCAATTACAGCAACAGAGCCAAATTAGTAAATTATCCACATGCTTTTTGCATGTTTCATTAAAAACGAAGGCTAGGAAATGCTCTTGGGTAATTAGTGAATGTGATGCCACACTACTGGCTTTGCACCATGTGAGCTGCTGTGTGACTGTGCAAGGTGAAGATAAACAGCATGATGATCTGTGGCACTGGAGACAGTTTACTGGAAACATAATGTCACGCATGAAATGTTTACACCTTAACAAAAATAAAATGGAAATAAAAAAAAATACAAGCAAAGCCTAATATCCACTGTGATGCTTAAGGCGGAGCTGTTAAGAAGAAACAATCAAGGAAACGCATCATCATTCAGCTGCCAGCCAATGGGGGCCAGGACTGTCCAGAAGTTCTCTACCAGGAGAAGGAGTGTGAGGCACCTTCTGTTTGTCCGGGCTACCGGTGAGCACAGCACAGAACCCCACATATACAATGTAACACAAGTTAAAGGGGTGTGTATCACAGGGGTCTGGCAACGCAACTCTGAGAGGTTAAGTAAGTGCAGCATGCCTTCGATCTGTGCTGAAGGTGGAAGACCCATAAGTGGCGGCGGTGTCAGCTGGTGCCATGGTCTATTCGGCAAGACAGCCCTGGAGCTCAGGAATCATGTGGACCAGGATTGCAGGCTAGAGGTACTGATGACAACATTGCACTGCCAAATTAGAATTTTAATCTACTCTGCAACCGGGGGGGGGGGGGGGGCGGTGTATTTTTTGTGATTGCTTTAAGGTTTTTTGTTAAAATAATAAAAAAAAGCCAGTAAAATATAAA
>JAOYMR010000004.1:16820322-16831416 GCA_025802075.1 Tenebrosternarchus preto | reverse complement strand
CCGCCTGCGGGGGCGGGCGCGCCCCCCCGCCGCTCGAGTTTGGGAGATCGATTGCAGGTGTGTTCTGAAATTAGTCACAACACGCCTGTCTCTGATAATCAGCTGCTCTTGAAGGTCTTGATTAACTTGGTGGTGTTGCAGATTATAGCTGGGAATAAACTCTGCTGCGGGGTAGATGTCCGTGTCACAGAGCTAAGCAACCCTGCTCTGTATTACTAGTGATGAGATGTGGGGTTAAATGCCTCCTGAATGTTTCTTTTGGTGTTGTGTGCAGTCTTGGCAGTAAGGTGAAAATTTCAGTGTAGTGGGT
Organism: Tenebrosternarchus preto; assembly: GCA_025802075.1. Classification (NCBI taxonomy): domain Eukaryota; kingdom Metazoa; phylum Chordata; class Actinopteri; order Gymnotiformes; family Apteronotidae; genus Tenebrosternarchus; species Tenebrosternarchus preto. The sequence goes on along the minus strand of JAOYMR010000004.1, from coordinate 16,831,106 downwards.
CTTATCACAGTAAATCCACATGTAGCTAATAGGGTTTAAGGCAGGAACCTGCTAAAAGATGGTGGAAAAACCCCATGATTAGGCTGTATTCAGAGTGCAGGAAACACCCATGATCATTACAAAACAAAAGTGCGAACAGCTTTGAGACGGGCCTATGAGTTTGCATGCTTAGATGGTACAGTATGTGTGTAAAGGAGCGTCACTCAAACTGTGGAAGCGTGCAGGAGAGCTCGCATCAAAGAGCCAGCACGGGTTCTTTTACACTGCAATGTTAACGTGAGTGTAAATGATGGTGGATGTGAACGAGGCTGGGGAGGGTCTCTGCCACACGCTGAGCCCCAGGCTCGCGCTGATAAACCATCATAAAGATTCAAAGCCGAACCCAGTCGCCATACGCCAACGCAGTGGGAGCCCTGAGCGCTTAGGAAAGGTGAGTGAGAGTAGAACAGTTCAAATGGAAGAGTGGTTCGTAACAGGCGACACTGCTGGCATGGCTCTTTATCGCACTGAAGGAAATTAGAACTGAGCATTCTGGAATTCACCCAGAGATCAAAGAACCAGGATGTCGAAGGAGAGCACATGATTAAAAAACATTTACGTAGTTCATTTACAAATGAATTCAAATGTGAAGTTTTTGTTAGAGATGTTAAAGGAGGAAACTAGGTCACAAGAAATGATTTATGCCAAGGTGAAGCTAAAAAGGCTGTCTACACGTTGTTCTCAGACTTCTACCAGCAGCCTGAGGAAAACAGGCATTAGTTACTTCAGATCAGATCACAGGATGGGTGTCTTTTTGCAGCTTTCTCTGTATTAAGCCTAATTACCTGAAACCATATCCTACTAAATGCAGACGTGGCTGGAGAGGCAATCTGATCCAGGGGCTTTTACCTTCACTCATCCATATGGGTCTGGATCTGTTCAGCTACACCAGTCAATAAGTATTACTCTGCTCTAATGTTAATACATGAGAGGGTGATTATTCTTATTCAGTATTTGCGGAAGGGTGAGAAAAAATGTTTTTCTCTTTACCAGTGTGAATCATAAGAAATGCTTTGAGTCTAGGTTGCTTCCATCTGTCTGACTGTGCTCCTTCAGTCTGCTGTCTTTTTCTGTGATGAGTCTCTCTCTCTGTCTCTTTCTCTCTCTAATTCTTTTTCTCTTTCCTGTATCCTGCCTCTCTGAAGCGGTGTCCTGTCGGAAGCAGGACAGTGGGCAGGTGGACATTGAGATGTGTCTGAAGCTGGCTGGTCCTATGCCCCTGCTCACTCAGGCCTGTCAGCTCCCATGTCAAGATGACTGCCAGCTGACCAGCTGGTCCAGGTTCTCATCCTGTGCGTCTGACTGTGTGGGTGTGCGAACGCGGAGGAGGGCACTTGTGGGTGAGTAGCACGGACCTCATACAGGCCCTCCCTCTCCATGCACAAAAAACCCACATATACACCCCCCCCACACACACACACAAGGGTCTTCTTAATGAAATGGGTTAGCCCATGTTCTAAAAGCAGTCTACGCTTTCATTAACTGTCTATTTAAAATACTTACTGATTAGCTAAGAGGAGATAATTGTATCTGTAAGTTGCGCGTAGAAGTAACTAGTAGCTTTAAAAATGAATCTCCTTCAATTGCAAATCTTTGCAGTACACATATGCAGAACTGGTGTTGTCCTTCTGGTTTAGGATGCTCATGACCTGTGGATGTGAGAATGTTTTCTCAGATGGTGGGACACATAATAAAATCAGACACATTGATACTTTTTTGTGTGGAAACTGAAAGCCAAACAGCTTAACCTAAATAGCAGCATCAGTACCATTCTGAACATGACGCATATAATCGAGGTTCTTTGAATATTTCCTGAGACCTTCGCTAATGGGTTCTAAACTGTCTTGTGTGTGTGCGTGTGTGTGTGTGTGTGTGTGTGTGTGTGTGTGTGTGTGTGTGTGTGCGTGTGGATGTGTGTGTGTGTGTGTGTGGGTGTGTGTGTGTTTGCTCATCCCTGCAGGTAAGAGTAAGAAAAGAGACCACTGTAAAAATACGCAGATGTACCCACTCAGCGAGACCCAGTATTGCCCCTGCAATAAGTACAATGCCCAGCCAGTGGGCAACTGGTCTGACTGCATCTTGCCGGAGGGTGGCAGAGTGGAGGGGCTCCTGGGTATGAAGGTTCAGGGTGATATCAAGGAGTGTGGCCAGGGCTACCGCTACCAGGCCATGGTGTGTTACGACCAGGACAACCGGCTGGTGGAAACATCCCGCTGCAACAGTCATGGTACGAAACACCAGCTACACTCACTAAAACCCAGCCCACATGAACACAGACCTGCACGTAGACAGGTCTGGACCTGCAGACCAGACTGGACATAATTACCCCAAAATGTGTTTGATCCAAAAATAATGAATGTATGACTATTAATAGTCACCAAAAACAATTAGACCCAAATGTCACACAGAGGTTTATCAGCATTGTAGTGCTTATGGTCTTTTTTTTTAACCAGCAATTTAGTAAATATAGGTGTTGTTAATGTGTTATTGTATTTTCCATGATCAGCTTCTTTACTGGCTGCGTCTCAGCAGGAGGCAGGAAGGCAGTTGCCTCATTGTGAGTGCTTAGCATCCAGTGATGGGAAATTCAATAGAAGCGAATCAATGTGGAAAGCAAGAGCCCTGGTGTATCATTCACAGGCTAAAGTCTGTCAAGGCACCTCCAAGCAAGCCAGATTAGCATTCTGCTATATTCAGCTTGGAAATCAGGGAAGGAGAATCGAGTGATAGAACAGTCGTTTGGGATTTGGGGGAAGGGTTCCATTTCTCAGCGATGCTGAGACTTTCTCTCTTTGTGAGCCGTAGCGAGGCTGGAATTCTTGTTTGGGTGGTGTAATCTCGGCATGAAGCGGAGAGGAACCCAGAGATGCAGCATCCTGAGCTATGTCCACTGCTGATGGAGGCAGCTCCCCAGTCTTCTGTCCCTCTCTCCATCTCTCACCCCATCACCCTGTCTGGACCCTAAGCATGTGACACGCTTGCTGACATGTTTGCTGTAGGGGACAGGACAGTCTGTGGGGCTTTTAGACCTAGGAGAAAAAAAAAAAAAAAACTTTAGTCATGGGGTGATCTGCACTTACTGACTTCTGAATCATGTATAAACTACCTATCAAATCCAGTAGAATATTAGCCTGTTTCCATAAAAGGAGCTTGTAACTGTTGAAATCGTAGAGCATATTATACCCTGTACTTTAAAAGAATTACTCTTCAAAGAACAGAATCCCGAAACTCAAGGCAATGACATGAACGTAGCAGTAATGGGTAGGTAAATATCACTTGTGAGAATGAAGATGATTGAAGAAAGGTGCACATAGAGTGGTGAATAACTAATTCAGGTCATATATTGACTTTATCTTAAACCATCACCATGGTTACTAACACGGTGATAGACATTTTCTTTACCCTCTGGCTGGGATAAAAAGGATCTGTTATTGCTTAAACCACATAAGAGAGATGCTGTTGAAAGAGAAAGATCAATCATCTAAATCTTGAAGTATTTCTCATCCTTATTACTGAGTGATTGTTTGTTACTAGAAGCAGTGGTTCCTTCTGTGTCCCATACATTATAATACAGAGAGTTACAATTAGACAGTATAAGACAGACAAGTCACTTTACCAGTGGATATAATTACAGATGTCACAGTTTGAGCTTATAAAAATTAATTTCCTTAATTGAAAACTCTAATAGTAAATTATAACATTTTATGAATGGTATTTTGTAAAGACATCTCTTTTGACTGTAGGTTATATTGAAGAAGCCTGTATCATCCCCTGCCCATCTGACTGCAAACTCAGTGAGTGGTCAAACTGGTCTCGCTGCAGCAAGTCCTGTGGGAGTGGAGTCAAAGTACGTTCAAAGTGGCTTAGAGAAAAGCCCTACAACGGTGGAAGACCATGCCCTAAACTCGACCATGTTAATCAGGTGAGCTGGGTGACACTGATCTCTCCCATGTCTACTCACCACCCGGAGACAAGCACAGGTCATGATCTACTTTAATGTTAAACTGAATTACCAGGATATCATGAATATTTGATTAAAGGACCAAACTGAATGGTATTACTGTTTAATGAACCACTCTAGTATGTAAGTATCATGTTTATTTAATGGTGGAGAGAATTTCCACCTTATCTCACAGTCAAAATCATTTATAGAATAGGAGATGATTGGAGACACCATGCCAGGACTAGACATTGAAGTTTTCTTTGTAAACAAAAAGCTTGTGTTAAGCTTCTTCTTTTTTTTCTGTTCCTGTATTTTCTTACCACGTGGCTCATACCACAGGCTCAGGTGAGTACTGTACATTTTTTCATAAGTGGTGATCTATTTCACTGATATTAGGCATTGTTCGGACTCTTTATGGAGATTACATAATCTAACGCGTGGGACACCATGGTGCTGCGTGATATCTTGACAGGTGTATGAGGTGGTCCCCTGTCAGAGCGATTGTGGTCAGTACATTTGGGTGGCTGAGCCTTGGAGTGTCTGGAAAGTCAGCAATGTGGACTTGAAGGAAAACTGTGGGGAGGGTGTGCAGACCAGGAAAGTTCGGTATGATTTGTATATGTGCTGGCCATATGAAAATATCTCTCTTTGGTTGCATATATTTTCAAATTCTTTGGAATTTGGAAGGAAATAGCCTGCCATTTTTTGTAGGTGTATGCAAAATACAATTGATGGGCCTTCAGACCCAGCTGAAGACTATCTGTGTGACCCAGAGGAGATGCCTCTTGGAGCCAGAGAGAGCAAGCTTCCCTGCCCAGAGGACTGTGTCCTATCTGACTGGAGTCCCTGGAGTCGGTGCCCACTGGTAAGAAATGATGGAACCCAAGTTCTTATTGATAAGAAAATAATTTTGCAACTTTCTTTAATACTCAGAGTTTGGCTATCAGCCTTTCTCTTCTCCCCCGAGTGAGGTTTAATATTTAATATATACCATTCCAGGCTTACACCCCTCACAGCATGATGTATAATGTGAAAGTGGGTTGGTCCTTCTTCAAAGCGCCGCTGAGCATGGAGCTCTTTCAACCTTAAAACCTGTGTCAACACCTCTAATGTATACTGACGGAGATATGGGAGAAACGGCTTATACCCTCAGCCACCGCCCCCCTTCTCCCTCCCTCACCTGCCCCCTTCCTCAACCCCTTTCCTCTGTCCTGCTGTTAAGAGCACTGTGTGGCACAGAATGCTCTCCAGAGCTTGGCTTGCACCAATTTAAAGTCCTGCCAGTCAGAGTCAGCAGCAGTAAAACAGGAGGGATGGTTTGATAGATGGGTGGGGTGGTGAGGTGCTTAGTAAGTGGCATGTTTTTGCTTGGGTGGTGAGCTTGCTCTGTTCTAAATAGCTTGTTGTGGCTTAGAGTGTGGAAAACGTGTGTGTGTGTGTGTGTGAGGTGGGGGATTATTCTGTCGCATCAAATGCGATTCCCAGGCAGTCTGCCACAGAGCAGCAAAGGAAGTTAATTACCATGGATACAGAAAGTGTCCCTGCGGATGAAACCACAGAGAGAAGCAGATCCTCTAAATGAATGCTTTGACGTCAGAACCTCTAGCAAAGGTGCAGTTAGGTTTGACTGGGCACAAAGCAGTAAGATTTGTATTTCAGGGCAAACTCATGCTGCTGGAAACGTTCTGGAGGTGTTGAGCATGTTGACTTAAGGGTAGGTTCACCGAAAGATTTCTGCTCTCTTTTAGCCTTGTAGTACAAATAACACCCGAGGGAGGACGGCAGTCCCCATCCGTCAGCCTGGTGAATCAAAACGATGCCCTTCCACAACAGAACAAGAGTTCTGCACCCTCAACACCAACTGCTTTCACTACTCGTACAACATCACAGGTATCGACAGCGTTTGGCAGTGAATCTGATGAGCTTCTTCTGTCCAGTGTAATTTTTCTAAATCCAAAAAAACATTTAGCAAAGCTGACTGCTCTACATAGTTCTAAAACATCTTTTGGCTGCTTACAATATAAATCTTGACATTGGGGATTTGTGTGCGCAAGTGTGTGTTTAATGGTTCTAACTTTCCAGACTGGAGCACATGCCAGTTGAGTGAACGTGCAGTGTGTGGGAGTGGCATCAAAACACGAATGCTGGACTGCGTGCGTAGTGACGGCAAGTCAGTGGACCTCAGGTTCTGCGAGGAGGTGCGTGTCAGCATCTGAGGATGTTTTGGCTGTTTGACTAGCTCTGCCCGTCTATTCATGTGACCAAATGAATCTCTTTTGTTTCAGATTAATCTCGAAAGGAAGTGGCAGATGAATGCTTCCTGCGTGGTGGAGTGTCCCATCAACTGCCAGTTGTCGGACTGGTCGTCCTGGTCTGAGTGCTCCCAAACATGTGGGCTGGCAGGTAGAACAACACCTCAAAGAGCCACTATACACAATACAAACCTTCCTCAGACCAAACCGACTTCACAAAACTAGCGAGAACCATCTGAGCAGATAATATTAACTCTCTGCGCTAGATAATATCCCAGGGTGATTCGGTTTTGTGGTGCAAAATGTGGTGTTGGTTAATGCGATCACATTCTCAATTATACATTTTCTGGGGGCCGTTCAGGGCTTTTAGCTCTCTTTTAGAATAACATCAGCACAGTAACGACTGAAACCAGAGATTTTATGGCATTGAGAGTGATTATGTCATCGCCCAAAAGCAGCGTTGGAAAGCAGGATAATAATATCCTTGTGTGTAATTCCATCAGCTCAGACAATTGATTGGGGGTCCATTATGTGTGCTTGCTCCGGTGCCTGAGGATCCACTCCACCACAGGAGGCAAGAGAGGCAACAGCAGCAGGCTGGTGGAGCAGCAGCAGGCTGCCTCTAAAGCAAACATCACCGCCACAGGACACCCGCGCTGGCCTGAGCTGCTTCGGCCCCTTAGCTTCTAATCTGTCCCCAAGCGAGCAGAGGGGATTTTCGTAACCCTAGTCATGAAGGTGAAGCACGGCTCTTAACAGGACAAATCCTCTGCACCTCCATCTCCATGATGGGAGCCCTATTTGCACAAAGACGATAATGGACAGAATTAAGGCTGAATGCAGTAGAGCACATGCTTCACTTGTTTTGCTAAGGGAGCCAGACAGAATGTGTCCAACTGGGGGGCAGAAATAATCAAAACAAACTCCTTTGTGAGTATCGGCAGGCCAGGGGCTACACAGTGACAGCTGGTCTTTCTACCCAGCAGCCCTACCGCCACCCTGCAGTTCACTCCTCAGCTGCCTGTATCACAGAGAGAGAGAGAGAGAGAGAGAGAGAGAGAGAGAGAGAGAGAGAGAGAGAGAGAGAGAAAGAAAGGGAGACAGAAAGAGACAAAGAGAGAGAGAAATGGATATGACAATTGCCAGAAATCACATCCGAGTGCTTAGCATGGTCTCCAATCACATCAGCACAGATACCACCAGCTCCTCTGTTGTGGTACAAACAAAAGCCAGAACACTGGGCCCATAAGCTTTGTGGGTAGGTGGGAATGGCTGGGGAGGGTGGGGAAGGCTTCTCCACAGAGATAAAGCTTGTGACGGCAGCCTGCGGAGAAGATGAATTGACAGCTTGGAAGAGTCGCTGGAGGCCGCGGCGTTCTGCACGGGGGGGGACCCGTGTCTCGTCTTCGGCATTAAGAAGCGTCGCCTTCACCCTGCAGGGACACATGCGCTCAACCCCATAAAAAAAAAAAAAAAAAAAACAACAACACACAGTAGATAATATCAGTTAGCTTCAGCAGCCCAGGGAGTTTTATTCAGTATGGTGTCTTTACTGTGAAAGCATAAACAAGGACAGGAGTCAGAGGCAGGAGATGCAAGCTTGTGTGTGCTAATTGGGTGTGCAAGGCTGGGTGACCTTTGCATGCACACACTAGGGGAAAGAAGCATGGGTGTTTGTCCATGTGATGAGTGGGGAAACTTGGCCTTTAGCTGCCGGCTCTAGGGGCCGGTGGGCCTGTCCTCTGAGTTCAGTGGGACGTGGAGCGCTGTGAAAAGCATCGGCCATCACAACCCCTTATACCTTAGCAAGGCGTGTTAGATCTCATGATCAAGGCTGTTCAGCGAAAATGTCTTGTTTTCAGTCAGTTCCTTAGGATGCAAATTCCACAAGCAACGATTTATCTTTACTAAAGATTTCATTGATTTTGCAGCCCATATAATCATACTGTTTAATAGGTGGGAATGGTTGTGTTGAGTTAAGTGTGTGTTTGGGAGGGCTTTTGTGTATTCCCCTCAGGCACTGACTAATCGGTACATTGTAATTGCAAGTGTGCCACTCTTAAACGTCTGGCTTAAGAGACAGGTCTCCTGCTTTTTTATTGCCTTTCACGGGTGAATTGAAAAACAGCGGAGATAAATATTCAAAGCCGTTCCAGACGCTGGATTCAGGCTTGAAAATGGCTCTGCTGATTACGTTATTTGCTGGCGAGCGGAATGACGGGTAACAGTGTTACTCAATGAGCGGTAACAGTGTTACTCACAGGCAAACGTTTCTGGCCCCACACCATTCTGGGATTTGGTATCAGGTTATAATATGCGATAGTGAGTGTAATATGAAACGCTTCACTTACAGTAAAAAGGCTTTTCTTTTCAAGGACTCTCAAGTGGTTCTGCTGGAGGGAAAAAAGAACACTTAATAGGAGGACTAAAGCTTACACATTTTTTCAGCTATTTTAATGCTGCTTAGACGCCGAGTTTCTTTGAGGGAATTTAAATGTGTTTTTTGATTTTTTCTCCTGTTAAGAAAATGTATCAGTCCATTATCTGTGTCTTGGGTGTGAAATTCTAACCTGTTCCTTTGAACTGTGAACACGGTGGTGTGTTGAAGCCTGTCCAGCGCTGGTCCCCTGCTCTGCCCCCTTCTGTTCTGCTGCAGGGAAGTTGTGGAGACGGAGGAGCGTGGTGCAGGCGTCTCAGGGCGATGGCCGCCCCTGCTCCTCGCAGCTGGAGCAGTGGAAACCGTGTCCCGTCAGGCCCTGCTACAGCTGGAGATACGGTGCCTGGTCTCCGTGCAGGGCTGAGGTCTGACCACGCTGCACCTCATTTGCCGGCATCCGTTCTTTGTCTGTATCTTCATGCTCTGTCATTTCCTTTAGCCCTCTCTGTTTTTTTTTCTTCTTTTCCTATTTGCATTTCTACTGTCCTCCTCCTGCTGCCATGTGCCTAGTTTGCGAGGCCCATCAGGGGGTTTAATTAAAGACAAGGCAGACCCCCCCCCCCCAGCTATTTTCTCTCTAAATGTCTCTTTCTCTCTCTCTGTCTCTCTCACTGACTCCCCCTTTGTACTGTTTCTCCCCTCTGTTATCTGGCCATTCGGTCACAGGGTAGTGAGGGAATGTTGATTTTCTCCTTTGTTCTACAGTACCTGACTCTAAACTTTGCTTTCTGACAGGGAGGCACCCGGCTTACCACACATCCTCAGTTGTATCTAAAGTTTTGAGGGATTTTGAGTAGGTGTGGGGTGGGAAATGCACAGGGTTGACAGACTGACTCACATTTCAGACACTGAGATGTTCCACAGCACACTATAGCTCTTAGAGAACTGGGTGTTTGTGTATCGTATAATTGCTCTGAGGATTTAAAATCCATAGCTGCCCCACGTCATGTCAAAACAAAGAGAGAACGTGCAGGGTTGGCTTAAAGAAGGTGGGCATGACCCTACAGTAAAAACCAAAACACGTGGATCACGGGTGGCGATGCGTGCAGGGAGCTCGGTGCGGCGAGGGCGTGCGGTTCAGGAACGTGTCCTGCTTCGTGTCGGATGGCTCCGGGAGGGACGAGGGCGGCCTGGTAGACGAGGAGCTGTGTGGAGACCTGGAGCAGGCTGTGGATGGAGACAAACAGATCACGCTGGAGGAGTCATGCACGGTGCCCTGCCCTGGTAAGGCCATGCCCGCTTATGTTCCCATGTTCACAACCTGCTGGTGACTCTGGTGATTTAAGTAAATGGGACATAAATTTATGAATTCCTATGTTTTAGAGCTTGTCTATGCAAATGAGTATCGTATATTTTTGTCTGTTCTTGGTTAAATTTACCAAGCTATCCACAGGCGTTTAAAACTTATTTTAGGAATGTATCACAGTCTTTCCTAGGAGTGCTCTGTTTTTCAGGTAAGCACATTTCTAACTGAAGGTGTCTTATATAAGGTCTTGTGTCTATGAAGCAGAAACTCCCCCCAGACATCCTTCAACCCCCAGTTCAACCCATCCAGACACAAGAGTTGGGTTTGATCCTAAGCATTATTGTTCACTGGGCTTTCAAGAACACATATTTTTGTCAGACTATGTGGTGAATAGTTTTACGATGTTATAGAACACCATAAATGTTCGATTTGTATGTATTTTGTAAAAATGTTCAGGGGGGTATTTTTATTTTTTATTTTGCTTCATTGTTTTAATGGAGCATTCTCACATTCTCAGTCTGGACACTGTGGAGATGTCCACTAAACATAGATCTACCCTTTAATATACATCCCTCTCTCTTTCTCTCTCTCTCTCTCTCTCTCTCTCTCTCTCTCTCTCTCTTTCTCTCTCTTTGTGTGTGTTCTCTGTATAAATTGCAATAATAATGTGGGAATTTGCAGAAACCTTTGTTCTCTGAAACGTTGGCGTGTTAGCAGCACGTGTGAATGACAGATTTGCTCTCGTGTTTTGACAAGCCGTGTTGCAGAAGTAGAGGGTTTATGTGTTTGCAGCAGCAAACACGATAATGATTCACCAGCCTTCACCAGAACGACAACCCCCCCCCAACAACCCCCCCCCCCTCTCCA
>JAOYMR010000004.1:16768090-16780061 GCA_025802075.1 Tenebrosternarchus preto | reverse complement strand
CCCCCCCCCCCCCCCCCCCCCCCACCCCCCCCCCCCCCCCCCCCCCCACCCCCCCGCGCGCGCCCCCCCCCCCCCCCCCCCACCCACAGGCCCGAGTAGTTGGCGGAGGTCAATATCTCTAGACTTGAAGATTAATATCTGCTAAAATTTCTCCTGGCATACAGTGCTAAATTAAAATGCTTAGTTGTTTAATATCATATGTCAAGGTGCTCCTTGAACTCAAGGCAGCTCAATAAACAATATCTTCCCTATTGTTCTCTTAGGTTTCAAGTGTTCATGGTTCCATCCCGGGGAAATCAGAGTTACTCAAGTCAGGGAGCCCCAAATCGACGTTAAAGCACATATGGACAGAGAGCAGTAAGGACTTGTCCATCAGTCGGCTGCTGTCACAGACTCTGCAGGGGAAGGAGAATGCCACAGCCCTGGACCTGCGCTACGACACGCCCGAGCCGTACTCAGAGCAGGACCTCTGGGACTGGCTGAGGAACACCACTGACCTGCAGGACTCTCGGCCCCGGGCCAAGCGGCGACCCATGGTCAAAACGGGCAAGTTCAAGAAGATGTTCGGCTGGGGAGACTTCCACTCCAACATCAAGACAGTTAAGCTCAACCTCCTTATCACCGGCAAGATCGTCGACCATGGCAACGGTACCTTCAGCGTCTACTTCCGGCACAACTCCACGGGCCAGGGGAACGTGTCCGTCAGCCTGGTCCCGCCCACCAAGATTGTGGAGTTTGATTTGACAGCACAGCAGTCTGTCATTGATGCCAAGGACTCCAAGTCCTTCAACTGTCGCATCGAATACGAAAAAGTGGAGAAGGGCTCAAAGAACATGCTCTGCAACTTCGACCCATCCAAGACATGCTTCCAGGAGCAGACCCAGAGCCACGTCTCCTGGCTTTGCTCAAAACCCTTCAAAGTCATCTGCATCTACATCTCCTTCTACAGCACCGACTACAAGCTGGTGCAGAAAGTCTGCCCAGATTATAATTACCACAGCGATACTCCCTACTTCCCTTCTGGCTGAAAACTGCCACCGATGGCTCTGTTTGAAGGACAGCTAAGGCAAAGATGGGGCTCTCTCCCCACACGTAACAAATATGTGTTTCCTTGTATAATCAGAAACATGCCTAAAGTGACCCACATTTATTTAAATGTTTCAAATAAATTTTTTTTCTGCACATATTTTACAAAATGATCATTCTGAGGGTAAAGGTTAAATACTGAAGTACTATTAATTTAAAAGTCTGGTTATTTTAGAATAGTTTATTTGTAATTTCTATTTTAGATGGTTTTAATTCAATGTCATATTGATGGCTATGTGTTATCACAGTGGTAATGATAACATTGGCATTTAATACCTTCCATTATTATTATTATTATTATTATTATTATTATTATTATTGTACATGTGGGGAAAACAAACATAACATTTTATTTTGTGGATATTATATTTTTATTTCTAAATGCTGTGCTACAAGTGTTTGTTTACTTAATATACATTTAATATATGATGAAACATTTGTTTGTTATTTGGTTCTTAAACCCAATAACAATATGTGGAAGTGAAGACAATTCCTTTTCATGTCAACAATTCATCGCAACAAGGTGCAATATAGAAAATTTTATTAATCTGTTGTACAATTTCAAAAAGACATTTCTGTTGTTTCACTGCTCTGTCTGAGGTCATTGGGCATTCCCAAGATTAGCTAAATTCTCTCTTTTGGATCCCAGAGACCTAGCCATGGACGACCCAAAGATCTGATGGTACACTTATAGAAGAGAAAGTGGTTTCTATCACAGATGAACAAGGGGCATGTTTTCTACGTAAAAAAATAAATAAATAAATTAAAAAATAGATAACGTGATAAACCACATTATTCCTCAGCTGTTCTGGCTATGTTCTAGTACTGTAATAATCTGGGATGGTTCAAACCTCACTGTCTCCTGTAGTGTTAATACAACCTAGCAGTGGTTGGGGGGGGCTTGTTCATTGCCATTATAATACACAGTAATGTATTCTATATCTTAGAGCTTAATTTGTATGAATGGTTTGTATTGTACATAGTCCTGATGGAGCTGCTTCTGTATATTGCCCTCTTCCACTGTCTGTTGGTTCTCCTTGCACTTTTCCCATCTCTCTGCCCTCTTATCCCATATATGTTTGTTCTTGGTTTCTCAGTCAAAGAAAATGATGTTGCTGATGTAGATGTGAATTCCATGAAACCTATGCTCTTGTACAGAGGCTGTAAAAGTTGTCAAAAAATATATAAGTACTTACCACCTGTATCACGATTACTTTCAGGGCAAGCCGGGAGTGAAGATGTGTATATATATATGAATAAAATACTGAAAGTTTTATTAGTTTTTTTTTTTCCTTAAGTTTGACTTTCCAGAAATTAACTTCATTATAAAGAGATTTAGATGTTTATCTTAATCTAATAATTAATATACACAGTGTAGTACCAGATTCATGCACTTTTTGTGGAAATATTGAATTTATGTATATACAGACTGAGGAGAAGTAAAATGTCCTTTATAAAGATTCTCTTCACTTTTCATCTTTTATCCAGAACAACTGTCCATCTCTCTGAACAGGTTTGTAATAATCTACCATGGGTTTTATTTATTAATTTATTTTATTTTCCCCTCATATGGCTCATATTTCACTGCCAGCCAATGGGCGGAGGGGGTGGGGGGATTGAGAGCAGCAGGCCAATGGCGTCTGTTCTGGGAGCTCACAGCGGCACCTGCCAGCGAATCCTCTGACTCTGCAGTTAGGATCAGCAGTCCCTTTTAAAGTGATTAGAGCCTCCGGTGGGAGGAATCCACTGTGTTTAGCTGGCTCACAACTTATCTGTAATTAAAGAGGGCGTCGACTTTCTGTGTTCAATAGCTGTCTGCAGGGACTTTCTATGGGATTGTGAATTCTAGAGCTCTTTCTGGAGTTTGCCCTGAATACTCACTTTTTAATCAGTCTTAGGTACTTAGAGTTGGTACTTGGGTGCGATTGAGTTAGTGTTTGTCAGTATTCAAAATATGCATTCAGCATTTAAACATGTATAGAAGATGTGTAGAAGAGTGTGATGACACTCTTCTTGTTGTGTAGGATTTATCTGAAAAGCTGAAAATAAAATGCACTGTAGAGTCTAAAGTTAGGATGCGGACAATTTTTGACCTCTTTGCCATGGTAACTATGTAAAAGAATTATCATTAAATCTTTAGCATTGAGTCTTTGAAAGAATGTTTTTGACTTTTATTAGGCATATTAATACATGTGCTTTTGCTTTTATACTTTTACATTTTACATTGCATTTTAGCGTATATTTCAGAAGCGTTATTTAAGATCAATACTGTACTGCACTAGTACTGGAATGTGCCAATACGCTCTACCCATTATGCATTCATTTATCATGATTATTTGTTTTGAATCTTGGCAGATGCTTATCTAGTTTAGCATGTGTTTGAGCTGCATTATGAGAATCATGGCATTCCTGCTCACTCGTTACCCTGCCCTGTCATCCATGTTACCCTGTCATCCATGTTATCCTGTCATCCATGTTATCCTGTCAACTGTGCTGTTCTGTCAATGACACGCTCAGCTTTTATGGTTAGAATTTTCAGTGAAAAAAATTAGTAATCTCATTTGTATTATCAAAACTTATTATACACAATCAATTAATACCAAGATGGGAATCTTTCTGTGTTGCAAATAGCCAAAGCATGAAATAATAATGCATTTAATAAATTTGCTTGGTCCATCAACAGCCTCCCTCCTGTGAAAGAGTCAGAGAAAAGCTGCATTTCTCCCCTCTGGTGGGTCAGAACATTTCAATCTGAGAAACATACCCTGCAGCGGGATCATAATTAAGTGACAGAATAAGCAAAGCGGTTTATTTATTCAATTATGCTGCTGCCTGATGCTCCCCAGTCTCAAACCAGTTTCCTCTTCATTTATGGCCCTGAATATCACGTGCGTTTAATTCAAACACTACTGAGCACAGATTACCGGTACCTGCTAAATGTCCCTGTGATGAATGAATCAGATTTAGTAGTTTGCATCCACTTGTTACCCTCTGTGTGACTAATCCCATGAGGGTCAGAGAGAGAGAAAGAAAGAGACAGAGAGAGAAACACAGAGAGAAACAGGGAGAGAGATATCTTTAAAATCAGGGGCCCATTTTGAACATTGTGCTTTGGGTACCTTGTCCAGTATTAGCCCTGCCAATATCCCATCCCCACTCTTGGCCCTTGCTTTTACCTCCACAGAATTTCTGTTTTAATCAAAAGCGGAATGGAAATAGGACCTTGCATGCCTCTGGGATATTTTTCCATTAACCATTCTGACACATGACTGACTGTGGGGGATTATTGGTTTTTGAAGAACTATTAACAGCTGTACATTTGCATTTTAATACAGTTCTCCTCCACTACTAATGCAATTTTGCTTCTCAGCGTTGTTGCCGCCTTGTTCCTGGAGCAATTCACAGCAACAGCTAAAAAAGGCCCTTTGGCTTTAATCATTTTAATTGCCATGAAAAATTAGTTTTCATTAATCACTCCTCAATCTTAGTGACTGTGCCTGTGCGGCTGCTTCTAAAATGGCTGCTCATCTCTTTCTAAGTTTTCTACAGCTTTAGTCCAAGTTGCCCATGACATTTTTAAGTGGCGGAGCTGAGCTTCAAGACAGAACGAGGAAGGCATTGCTTTCTGTCATGCACTTTGCTCCTTTATTTTCAAGCATGACAACTGGTATTTTGCAGCTTCTGTCCTGTTTCTGCCCTCCCCCTTTAAATGCCACGTTTTTGGGCATACCTTAATCCATCGCTTACGGTTCAGTCCTGGGCCTCTCCCATACAGCCCAGATTTTAGCTCTAACCCTGCTCCCAACAAAACTGTACCAGACAATATTCCTGATTGCTTGGTTTAGAGCCTTTACCTATTTGAAGCATGCATACATGGTTGAAAACACATTGAAGGTCATTAGTTTGACCTGTGAGCAGTTTATTCAGATGAAACATTTCTTGTGATTTTTGCGCAGGAGGTTGAGGGAGCTGATCAAGCATGCGCTGTGGAAGAGCAGTAACCTTTAGTAAAGCACCTCTATTACCATTTTCTCTCGGTAGGATCCCCATATCCTTCTCCTCCAGTGAGCAGGTGAACACGGCACATTAGACATCCCACATCGGGATCTCATTTGAGGCTTCATTCGGAGGCGTTTTCTCTCCAACCCTTCCTGGCACCTTGAACATCTTCATTTGATCACATTCTTCCATCATATACACCACATGGTATCCAGGGAGGAAACATGGTCCCGGCAACCACTTGTACTTGTTTGCTTGGATATGTTATGAATTCAGACCTGCAGGCTATTGCTACAGCTTTAAACAATTAAACTTTTAAGCAACGCAGGTCCGCCCTCTCTCCAAAAATCTATTTAAAATAAATTGCTCGAGAAGTGAAAAAAGACAGAGCAGTAAAGGTTAGCTTCACTTTTAATAAACTAAACTTCCCTTGGGAGACCTGGAGGGTAGTCTCAGTACTGCCTAATACACACCTCTCAAAGCGGTGTTTATAGTCCGTGTTAAAAGTTTAATAACACCACAAAAACATTTTAATTCATGCAGATTGTATATGAACGTGCCCATCCTTGTAGTGGGGTGAAATGACTGATACCATATATTTAGATTTTTAATTATATAAGAGGGTCATATGAATATGTATCATTCTCTTATGTTTTAGCTTTTGCTCTTTCTTATTCTTTCCATGTAACGTAAAGTTTTGGGGTTTTATTTAAACTCTCTGGGCCAGCAAAAAAAACAACAGCAAAAAAAAAAAAACGTTACATTTCACTATGGTTTGCATGAGTACTTTGCTAATTTAGTACAATTCTGTACTTTTTTTTGTCAAAATGTTAGCATTTTGACCCGTACAGTATCGACAGTTAAACATCTGGCTTACACGTGAAGTTTTAAATGGAAATAGCTTGTGTATCCTAACTAGTACATAATATAATGGTTCCGATTTCATGCCCCACAAATCTGTTTGCTCCCCAAATGTTTCATTACAACATTTTGAATCAGAGAGAAGGTTTGACTACATTAGAGCGCGTGGGTTATTGCCGTTGTGTGGACTGCAATGAGCCATGTTATTTTTACCTCAAAGTCACTCTCTCTTCAATATTCCCAATTCTGTGGAGGGGTGTTAACGTGTGTATGAACACTTTATTGTATGTTTCTGACTGGCTCCACCCAGTATGAAGCTTAAAGATAGAAATGTACTCAATAACGCTGAGGAATAAAAGCGCTACAGTATCACACAGTGAATTTAACAGTATTATGTCAAGTTACCAGCTTGTTTGTCTGCTGAGGAAGATAGACTGGGGTAAGTCTTCTTTTTGTGTGTGTGTGTGTGTGTGTTTTGTAACTCTCTGTGTTAATGTTAATGCTCGTAATATTTTAAAATGCTTAATGGAAAAAGCTATTTACTGGAACTTGCTGGTCTCCTTTGCATATTTAATGTTTATTCATAAAAATCTACTGCAAGCTGCAAGTTTAACAAGAAAATTACTGCAGACATCAAGATAACACTGTATTTAACCTACACTGTTAAACAAAATAAGAGAACAATTAAATCAAACATGGGCTTTTGATAAACAAAAGTTTCAAACTGAAAATCTTTAATTATATAAATTGTGTACTTTGTTAAGAACAACATGACAGTCAGTAGAAACCCAAATCTTCAACCCCTTGAGGACTGGATTTAAAATTACACTGAAAATCAAAGCAAAAAAAAAAAAAATGAAATCATAGGCCGGTACAATTTGTTGATTTTCAGCCTAGCAACTCATAGTCCGACTCAGTAGAGTGTATGGCCCTCACATGCCTTTATACACTCCCAACAATGTCTGGGCTCCTAGTGAGACAGCAGATGGTGTCCTAGGGGATCTCCTCCCAGGCCTGGATTAGGGCATCAGTGAGGGATCTCCTTCCTGTCCTGGATCAGGGCATCAGTGAGCTCCTGAACAGTCTGTAGTGCTACTTGACAGTGTTGGATACATGATTGTCTCAGAGGTTCTCAATTGGATTCAGGTCTGGAGAATGTGAGGGCCAGTCAATGGCATCAATGCCTTCGTGGTCCAGGAACTCCTTATTCTGGATATGGTCCTGCACCAGCAGGAACCCATGGCCCACTGCACTATCATAAGGTTTGACAGTGGTTCTGGGGATTGTATCCTAGTGCTGTAAAGCACAGTACAGTATCAGCAGGCTCTGTTGGGTATCATGTGGTTTGTTTAACTGCCTCCCCAGACCATCACTGGACCCACTGCCAAACCAGCCATACTGGATGATGTTGCAGACAACATTCACTACTAGCGCAGTGTGAACCTGCTGTGTAGAGAACAATGTTCTCTTGCGAATGTCATTTGGGCTGCATGGTGCTAGGCTGTGAGCGCAGGTCCCACTAGAGAACATCAGGCCTTCATGCCACCCTCATGGAGTCGGTTTCTAACAGTTTGGTCAGATACATGCACACCAGAAACTCACTGGAGGTTATTTTTTCAAATCTGTGTGTGGTCGTGCCATCCTGGAGGACCTGGACTACCTGTGCAAGCGGGATGGGCTGCAGGTACTGCCTCATGCTACCAGTAGTGACAAGAACAATAGCAACATGTAAAACTACAGTGCTGTAGTTTTGGAGAATCAGTCAGGAAGGATAAGGAGAGAGGAGCTGTCTGTGTCCTCCACCTGTGAAACCATTCTAGTTTGAGGGTTGTGCTGCTGTTGCCATCTCCAGTGCACATTTTGTTACTGTCCTTTGCACCAGTACAGCTGAAACTGATTCACAATCACTTATGTTTCCTACCTGGACAGACTGATGTCCCAGAAGTGTATTTAAATCTAAACATGCAGAACAAAATGCAGTTACAGTATTTATTTTTTAATATAATACCTATTTGGGCAACACAAGCTGAACCTTAAATGTGACCAGACCTCTGCATTGAATTTCTCCACTTCACAGGGGGGATTCAGTTTATGGTTCATGTAGTCAACCCCCATGCCCAGCCCTTTTCAAGCAATCAAAGAAATATTACACACACACACACACACACACACACACACACATACACACACACACACACGTACTTTGCCTGCTATCATACATGGTTAAAGACATACACTGTCTTCAAAAAAAATATGAAGAAAACACTTGCAGCTTTTATTCAGGGTTATCATTTCTAAACAATAAGATGTAGGTCTTGTATTGAGACATACATTATATAAAGCTAACACTGCAAGGCAAGGGTGAAAGAGCTGTTTGGATTTGCACAACACCATCTCAAAGCCTCCTGTAACTGGATTAATGTAGTCCCCAGCCATGCTGTTCCACTTGGCAAAGGATCAATCGAAAGAAGGCAAGAGCACATTAAAAGGATTATAGATTACCAATTAGATGTCTTTTGACTGGAGGAAGAAAAACTCAGACTGAAATGATGGAGGCTCTAGATTTTAAGTTAGCAGTTTAGAAAAGCACAAAGGTAAGTATACAGAGAGAGAAACTACATTTCACATCAGTACAGTGCTCAGATAAGTGGAATAAAAGAAGCTGGGGGAAAGAGAGAAAGAAAGAAAGAGAAATAGCTTGACAATGAAAAGGATGATCTGTAGTTTTAAGGCTGCAACATATAATATTGTGACCTTTCGCTGTTACACTGTACGTGTTACTGCATTTTTAGACAGGATGTAAAAATGCTGAGGTACGTGGGGATCTTTCAATCTTTCAGTCAGCATGACATTATTGGCTACATCACTCTGTAAGCACATTTTTTCTGTTTTGATTTTTTTTTTTTCTCTACGGTGAATTTTTGCAAACACTGCTCAAATCAACTTGTGAGGCAAGAACTGGAGTGTGTCCAATGTATATTGATTTGTGGTCCACCTTTCCCCAGTTTTGGTATTGTTGTAGAATGCAGTGTGCAAGTATGTCCACAAACAAATGGACTATTTCATTGGTTGTGACAGTTCCATTGTGTTTGATGGACAGGAACTAATTTCACCATTATACGCAAATAAAAACAAAGGAATGGGACTGCATAAGTGCCTTATTAGAGCCAGGTGTTGTCCAAACCCCTATAAATGCAAATAGGTCGGGCTGCTCCCTGCTCCCCGAGTTCTCTTTTTGGGAATGGAGTCTTTCTTTGTGGGCTGCACCAACAGCACTTTAGAACAATTCTCCATCCTGAGTTAGCAAGATGAATCAAAAAGAGAAACCATGAACACATGTTCAAACGCTTGTGGATTTTTCTTTTCGTGTTAATTTTACTTGCAGCATCAATAACTATAAGCTGTTGAGCACTTTCCATAACCGACAAGAAATAATTTGCATTTCATCTGGCTTGGGCCTTTTTTGTACAATTTTCTGCATGTGTTTCACACAGAGAAAGACCTGTTCCCAAAGTTAAATATATTCACAAGAAATAAATATATATTCACACTGTACTCTGACATCCTATCAATATTTCAATTAAGGATTGCAAAGTGTTATATCAAAGCTATAGCCCATACTTGGACCCTCTCTCCTCACGCAGTGTGTGGGCCAAACGGAGGGATAACAAATGGATCTGAGCCTAGCTTTGCCTAAGAGGATCGAGAGGGCTGAAAAGAGGCAAGCAGAAACAGGGTAAAACTGAAGGCATGGACCTTCTCCAGATCATAGGGAGTGGGGGGACCAGAACAGCCTAGTCAAAGAGTAAAGGAGACAGACCTATAGCTTAAAAAAGCCACACACAAGGGAATAGTGCCTTCATCTGTCAGTCCTCTTGCGGTGTGATGAGAGAGCCTGAATGTAGCATAGTGTGACCATGTGGGCAGATATTTATCAAATGCTGAATTAATAGGCAGTCTCCGCTCTCCTGCCATGACAGGCTCATCACAGAGCTGACGCCAGCCTCTCCTCATCAGGCGCTGGTGTCAGCAGTGGGCCAGCCTCCACACGTTCATTCATGCCACCCCACAGATAGAGTCATGAATCATCTTCAAAGAAGCTCCACACTGTCAACGGCTGCTTCAAATATGCATGGGGTAAATCAAATTTCCACATTCACTTTTGATGTGACCTGGGTCAGTATGAACTGCTGTTTCCTTTTGGGGGGGGGGTGTGTATTCTCAATGGGATTGTCTGGGAGTTCCACAGCGTTTTGTCTATCCTTGTATTCCAGCACATGGCTCCTTTTCCATTGCTTGCTCTTCTTTGGGAATCTCCTCCTGGACCATTGCTGAAGAATGGTGCTTTTTCTTAGGTTGTTCTCTGGGTGGCCAGCTTTATCAGGGAACTCCTGACAAAATCCCAGCATGCATAATGGCTGCTGTCATCATGGCTGACATGGGGACTGTGAAGAACTTCCTCTAGAGTCATCGTTTTCATGTGTAAAGCCTTGTACTTATCCCTGTCACCTGTAATTAGCATCAATAGGGAGCAGCTACTGAGCTAACACACTACTATGACATTCCGTCAAAGGTTCTTTCTTCCTGTCTCTCTATTTTTCTCATAATTTCTCCCTCTCTTTCCCTCTCTTTTTATTCTTTATTTCTCTCTCTCTCTTTCTGCACCTCCCTCTTTTGTTCTACAGAGAGAAGTTAATACTAAGTACATTTCAGCTGGGCAGCTCAAGGGAAGTAAGGCACATGGTCTAAAACTGATTCCACATCCATGCAGGGTGCTTGCTGCCATACTAACATGCATGTCCTGGGTTTGTTCTCAGCTCTGTGGGCTGTGCAAATGAACAAGCAAACAAAGAACCTGCAAGGCCTCGAGATTTTCATCTCTCAAACAGAGTGAGGAAGTATATGATATATCCAATCCCCTCATCTAGAAACACTCATGGTAGAAACACCTGTAATTGTGAGGTAGTGTAATCAAGGTAATGCAATCACAGGACTTGGTAAAATGGAATTATGGTTCTAGCTGGAGATTCCTCCAGTACTTTTCCTGGATTCAAGTTATGGCATCTGCGAGTCATCAAGAACACCATAAGGCCTCCATCATTTATCCAATTTACCCCCACACAGAACATGTCTCATTTTGGCTACTCTTCGCACAGTTTAATCAGACTACAGTGCACTGTGATAGTTTATATTCCGACTGCCTGTCAGCTCGTTGAGATTATTGAGATAAGTGTGCAAAACGTCCCTTGCACACGTTGAACTACTTACTATTAAACAGCCTCCAAAATTACTAAAGTAAAAATGGATGCTCCAAGATGACTATGAACCAGTGTTACATGATTTGTTTCTGTTTTGATGTTTGAAATAGTACTGATTTTACTTTAGGGGCAGACTACATTATTGCAACTGCTGGCAGACATTAAAATCCAATGAAATGCAGAACTGAGAACATTAGTCTATTAAAATGTTTCTCCACTCGCAGCATCCTAAATGACATTAGCGCTTCATTTTTCAGCAGATAACGATATAATGCCTTTCTACCTATTTGTCCCTAAAGGAGACGCTTTTGCATAATGAAAACATTTTATCTGCTTTTCTTTTCCCTACACGGCCTCTTTGGAAAGAGGAGCCTGTATGCAGCAGCTGCACAGCCAGTCAGCTCTGTGCATATAGCAGTTGTAATTACAAAGGTTCATTAACTTCCCCTAGAGTCTCCAGTTATAGGATGGTTTGCTGTAAATTTACATTTCTGGAAAATGAATATAACTAGCAGGAAACCAGTGCCATTAAACGCAGACATAGGCAAGGTCAGGAACTATATATGTATCTTAGATTCTAATAACACACTTCTGAAAAGAGAAACTGGCTCAAAATGTACCCACACCAGAGTTTAGACTATAACAACAAACCTACCACTACTCTTGCTGCTGCTAGTGTTACTACCCCTAGTGATTCCACGCTTAATACTATTTCTAATGATGCTCATCTTATTACTACTGCTACTACACTCACTAATACTGCTACT
>JAOYMR010000004.1:16712869-16737831 GCA_025802075.1 Tenebrosternarchus preto | reverse complement strand
GCGATCGTTGGTTGTGACTGGTTTTCATCCGTGTGCAATTCCTATCTATTTTTTTTTTTTTTTTTTTTTTTTTTCTCAGTTAATGCTCTCCTACAGAGCTGGTATAAAAACAAACAAACAAACAAAAAAAGCTCATGTCGTGTCTAATGTGGCTCAAGGCCCAAACACACAACTCCACAACTAGGTGTTTCATGTGACTGTTTTTGTGTTCGTGTTTCTTTTTGATGTGTGTGTTTGTTTTGATTCTTGGATACACTCCCCTGTCATGTCTGGTCCCTGTCCTCACATAATTCAGCATTCATCTTCCTTATTCTTAGTCATGTTCTTTGGTGCCATCTCCAATGTTTAGTAGTTTCTCATTCTGTTTGTTCTCCCACATCCTTTATTGGTTTGTAATTTCTTTGTATGTACACTGTGGACTCCAGTAAACCTCATACCCCCTACATCTCACTTGACCTCAATACATGCTCACCCTACCAAGTATACAATGAGTTGGACCCTTTTTCAGGAGGAAGAGTTCAAATATCTGAAGGACTGACTTACTGCCCGCCAAGATGGTGAAACTCACTATCTGTCTTCAACACTAAGAGGACTTTCTTTTGCAAGGTATGTAAATACTTCCAGTATTTAACCTGGTGAAATTTTTGTCTTAAAATATTTTTTTCTAAAGTGCAAGGCCTTGCAGTGGGAGATCATAATCCTGAAACAAAGGGCCAAAGAAGCAAGAACTCTAGAGGGGCTTTTCAGGTGAATTGCTAGGTTTTCTAGTTCACTTGCCCCTATGTCTTTTGCCTCACCTGAAGCTCCCACTCTGTCTGGGAGGGACTGTATGCCTCTGAGTCAAACTTTCATAAAACAGACATTGGCCTTGGCGTGTGCCCAGAGGACATCGCCTGCTTCTGCTTCTGGACCCCGCAGACCTGCCAGTCACTGCCATGCTTCTGGATATGCTGACCACTGCCACACCTCCAGACTTGGGTCCTGTCCCTGCCCTCGGGAGTTGCACATTAGTGGGAGGGTTCTGATACTCGTAATTTGTCACCGGTGTATGTTTTACATTTTAGTATTCGTGTCCATGCACATCATCTGACATGAGCATTTCTTCTGATTCTTTTGAGCTCTTTCTCCATTTTGCCACCTTCTCATGTCTTTTGCCTGAGCCTTGTCTCTTGCCCTTCCCCATAACTGTTTTCAGGTGTACCTTGAAAAAAACAATTGTGAGGGGCTAGAGACAAGGCTGAAGTAAACACATCTGTTCTGTGCATGTTCTATAGGGATCTTTTTTGTATGTTTATGTCTATGAATGTTCAGCTCCCTGTTATATGTCTTGCCATGTTCATTGTTTTTTTTTTGTTGTTTTTTTTTTTACTTTTCCATTTTGTGTGGTCTTTTGTTTCCTTCATTGTTCTGGAATTCTCTGTATGTATATTCTATTGACTCCAATAAAACCAACTCACACTTGCATCCCATTCTCATACCTCACTCAACTTCTTTGCACTAGAGTACATTGTTCCGGCAACCTACTTGGTTGTTACCATACTTTAAGATAATTAATAATTATGAATGAAATAGGCAAAGACTAAGAAGTTGTAAGTCCGATGCAGTATCATCACCTGGGCACACTGTTCACAGAGCATTATTCTATGTGCAATATCACCACGATCTCATGAATTTTGTCTTTGACCTCCTAATTTCAAAATGTCTGAACACAATTCTTGTGCTCACTGTCTTATGCCTCTTCCTGGTCTCTCCACTGCCAGCTGTTTCTTCAATTTTCTGCCAGAGGATAAACATCAGGCCGAGGCCGAGACCAGTTTACATTGCAGGTCTCGAGGGCATTCATAGAGTATATGCGAGTGTGATGATGTGTCATCACTTCAAGTCCAACAACAAGGTTGAGACACTGATCTATGCCATTATTTCCACAGTTACCATGGGGACCACCAGAGTGACTAGTGACCGAGTTAATTATTCATAAATTTCTTTACCCTTTTTTCAATGCTGCAGTGCTAGTTCAGTAATAAGCTGCCCCTATTTCACTGGAATCATGTCAGGGCCAGCAGGAGGCCAAAGACTCAAGCCTACTGGTACTGCAGGGAGGGTCCTGAGTACAGGGCTGGGGAGAAGGTATGGTTGTCCACTCAGAACACTTCTGTCAGTCTTCCTAGAAGGTTAATCTGACTTTAAGATCATCCAACATATCAACCAGGTGATTTACGAACTGAAACTCTCGTCTCACTTCCAGATCTTGCCATCTTTTCACATCTCATTCTTCAGGCATGTGGTATCAGGTCTTCTGTAGGACACAGAGCTTCTGGACACACCATGGTCTCCATGGTGAATGATGCTTCTGCATATACAATGAAAGCACCACTGAGTCCCCGTAAATGTAAGTAAAAAATGAAAATTATGGTCTAGAAGAGAAATGAAGGGCTCCTGTTCTGGATGTTTCTTTTGAAGGAGGTTATCCATCTTTGATGCTATGTCCTCCATATCCCTGGGATTATCCCCCATGTTTATTTCTCTCTCTCTTAGGAGAGTCATCTCTTTTGGGGTTGCTTCCTGCACAGGTCCACCCCTGATGTCCCTGGAGCCTAGTAATCTGTGCCTTGTTTATGCATCGTTATTGTATTGTTCAGAATTGAATGTATTTGTTTTTTTTCAAAGCCTTACACCTTCCCATGTGTTTGCGCCTCACCATTTCAGTCTACTTCAGCTTCCAAAACAAGTTCTCTCTTTTTCTTTCTTTCTTTCTCTCTCTTTTTCTTTCTGTATCTGTCCTTCTCTCTCTTTCTCCCTCTGCTCTCTCTGTCTGTCCTTCTCTTTCTCTGTCTTTCTCTCCTTCTCTCTGTCCTTCTCTCTCTCTCTCTCTTTCTCTGTGTGCATGTGTGACTGTCCTTTTCTCTCTCTCTCTCTCTCTCTTCCTCTCTCTCTCTCTTCCTCTCTCTCTCTATCTGTTCTTGTCTGCCTCTTTCTCTCTATCTCTCTCTCAGACATTATTAAGGACAGGATTGAGGAGAAGTCCTCAGGGCCCAGAACAATCTGCGCTGAGTCATGGGAGACTGCACATGCAGAATCTTGAGCGGCTGTTTCTTTCGCCACAGAACAAACACTCATCATGGCATGTTCAGTGCAAGTGTCTGGACAAAGAACATCTCATGGCTTTGAAAACATGAGCATTCATGAACAATCCATACTCTGTCTGCATAGGAGAAATTCATGTTTTACAGTATATCTATTCATACCAAATGGATGACAGTAATGTGTCTTGGTTATGGTGATGTGCATGGAATCATTCCATTTGACATGTGTTTATGAGTCAGTATTAGGGATTAACAGTGGTCTCTGGAGTGGACCGGTGACAGAGAGCAGCAGGCACTGGTAATGCAATTATAATCTTTTAAATCTCACTTGTAATTGAACAGATGGAGAGAGGTCTTTGCTGTCTTGACCAAAAAAAGATGTTCCCTTCATAGCTCTAAAGTGCTGGAAGGAAAAGACTGGTGAGAACTGAGATCTTATCAAAGCATAATTTAACTTGCAAATGATTCACTTTTTTATTTTTTAGTCACTTCATATTGGTGATGTATATTTATGGATTCAGATCAGCAAGGTATTTTTTTAATGCGGGAATTATTTTTTTTCTCATCACACACTTTAGCTGAAGGTTTTTAGCCTTTGTCATCCTTGTCAGAAAAACAGTGCCTATAATACTTTGCATCCAGCTAAAGACCTGGCCAACAAGGGTATTGCAGGTAAGCCTCACCTTTCTATAGCTGTAGCCACAAAAGAAAAAGCATGTCTGAAAACATGCTCTGATGAGCACTCAGCGTACTGGCAAGTAAATGAAGCCTTTGAACCTCTCCAGGGTGAACAGACTGAATGCTTAATCAACGATGAGCCTGGGAAAAAAAAAAACCACGAAACACACCCTGGATCAGAGATAAACACATGCAAGCCACTGGCCACTGTCAATACATGCTTTCATTCAAATACAATGGCCCTCTGATCAGAACAATGATTACTCTGATCAGAACAATGATTACTCTGGCCCAGCTCTGTTTCTCTCGACTGGCAGCTGAATCTCCCTATTCCTATCATTTTAATTAATCCTGTAATATTTCCAGAGCCTGTTCTGTATAGGCCTTTAATGAGAAATCTCATCAAAAGATGGCAGAAACTGGCAATTTTGAATGATGGCTGGCACATGCTGCCTGTCTCCTTACCTCTTTTCACTAGACATCAATTCATAATTTTTCCTCACTTCACCATATGATCTGGCCTGCATGAATATATGGACAAAGGTAATGGGGTCCCATTAGAACAGTAAGGTGTTTCTACTGGGATTTTCAAGACCTTCTTTTTCACTGGGCTTGCTGTTATGTACTGATAGCAATCTGAATGATTTTAATCAGCCATCCATCACTGTGACAGTGTTCTAAGAATAAAGGTTTTCAAGCACAAGTTAATTAATCTGCTTTCTCCCATCTGCATGCACCTGCTCAATCATGGATCAAAGAAAAGCAGTCAAGAATGTAATTGTTTGTTTTCTGCACACTTTGAGAAAAAATCGTCCACCCTTTTTTGTCTCTTGGAGGTTGTCCTTTGCCTGAATGTATCCAGAACCCTCTCTTGAACCAAATTATGCATTTCCATACAGATCAGTTATCGTCAGAATTCAGTGTTCTTAACTGATTTCGACAGTGACACTTACACTGCATGGAGTGGTTTTTAATAATGCATACAGTATTAGGAGCTCAACAGAAAATTCCCATAATTTGATATTCTGTATGTTGATGTCAGTGTCAATAAAATCTCTTTATAGTGGAGAAAATATGAGAAACATTATCTCTTTTGTTTAAAGTAAGTCATTTATTTAACTTTTCCCATGCAGCACTTGGCTTATCCATTAGAAAGACTGCAAATAGTCGGTTCCGTTTGAATGTTTTCCTATTTAAATTGGAAGTTGGCTATTCCCCACAGTGGACACTAATTTATTTTGCAGTCAGGGTAATGTAATGGTTGGCATAGTAATCTTGTTTATGGCAGTGTAGAACACTGCTTCAGGGCATTGTCTGCACACAGAGCCACGTCACAGTTCTGGCTTTAAGGTGATAAGAGCTTGACTCAAGCCAAGTTCAAAGCCAGTCATAAGTGGAAAAGAGAAAATTTATTTCAGGCAATCAAATGTGTTTAACCATTTTAACAATTTGAGAAATGTTGAATTTGTAGCACCATACCTCACAGGAATGGCAAAAGTCAAACTGTAGACATTTATTTCTAGTGGGTCTCTTACCTGGTGACCTTATCTGTTTTAATGCTGCATTATTACATCAAGTAGAAATGAAACAAGTTATAATTATATAAGAAGTAAGCACAGGTTAAGACAAAATAATAAAATATAAAGAAGTATATACTTATATCCATCTATATATATATATATAAAGAAAAACATTGCATTAGCAATAAAAGAATTAACATTAAGTAGTATAAATCACAGTTGACAAAAGTCATCGAACCAGCTATGGAATCAGTTCTAAGGAAACGTAAGCAAATAATGAAAGTTGTTTGTCAAGCTTAAACTGTGCTTTTGATATGAAATTATGACCTTTTTGTTTGTTATTATTGTTTTTTTTTATCTGTCAGATGTTGTGATGCTCTATGTTACTGAAATCTTGCTTTTTTTTTAATCTAACATGAATATCTGGTCTTGTTAGATTAAAAAAAAAAACAAGCATTTGAATAAATAAACTAAATTGAAGCAATAATAAATAAACTGAAGCAGCATTAAAAAATTGCCTGCTTAAGTATACAAAATTTTAGTTAAATGCGCAAAGTGTACCTCCAGTCATACTAATAATTAGTACATTTAAAGTATATTCTGTTTGTAAATTTATTATATTTCTTTTAATTCCGAATAACATTTAAACATTAATAAAATTATTTCCTTTAAAAAATTTATTTACTTATGGATATTTCCCCCATGCTTACTCCTAGTTCTCCTGTAGCTACTAATATGTATATATAATTTATAATTTTTTATAAAGGTGTTACTGAAAAAGGAGGAATGGTTTGTAGTAACGATTGCAATCACAAAACTCACTTTAAAAAATACATTGAAAAGCTTTTTTTTTTTTTTATAGCAAGTTACATGTTGCTAAACTGTTTTAACACACTTTCCAAAAATATAATTTATTTGGAAACAAGGATCTAATAGATGAACGTTATGCTATTAAAAAGTAAAGTTTCATAGTATTTTATTGAAAAGAAAACTATTATTATGCATTTTTTAAGTATGATCCAAATTTTGCTTCTCACAGTGTGATGAAAATGTAAAATCTATATACTTTTAGTATGTTTTTATACATTTTATAGTGTGTATACAACATATATTTTATTACTAGGCTACTAACATGACATTTCCCAAATATTGAATGAAACTGCACTTTTCAGCAGCATTACCTACCACTCTGTTACAACTTTGCATAAGATTCTTCAAAAACATCAAAAAGTCTCATTTCATCATCTGTCACGACATAATCCTTCAGTACTGCTGGGAGGTCAGCCATTGTGGAATCCAGAACAGTCCTCCACAGGGATGTGTACAATGGGAGACCTTCATAGTTAAATTGATTTGCACTCAGTTCAGATGCAACGTGCCATTGTTCAAAACAGCTGGGATGTCAAACACCATGGGCATTCATCTCACACCTCTTCTTCCTTTTGGAAAATGTCTCAGATCCGAGCTGCAGTTCTCCAAGTTTGCATCTTTCTGATTCAGAATTGTCCTGACACACCACATACAAGTGAATTACTGTCAGTAACTGCTGAAACAGAGATGCCGATTTCCAAGCCTTTTGGACAGCTGACCCTTTGAACCCAAACTGTTTGCCTCAACTGTCTTGAGGAAAGGCGTCTTGCATTTCCTACACGTGGGTTTGCGTCTCCAGTTAAAAAAAGTGTTACAGTGCAATTATTCTACCAATCTATTTTGTACATATATTTTTCATTTATGTTTATACTGTATGTGCCAAATATAAACCACTGCAGTACCATCATGGACCTCTAGAGGTAAACAAATCCCCAATAGGGAACTTCTAGTCTAATTAGATTTTTGATGTTCAAGGAGATTATCTGTTAGTTTCAGTGTCAAAATTGAACCTCAGTGTTCGTTTATGGAGTTCAAATGCGGAAATCAAGAATACAAACTGAAAGCACAGTTCAGTCAGACAGCTGAGTCTTAACTTTATGTTAACCAAAAATTAGGATATGGGTCTAGGCAATGCTTTAATTCCATAATCTGGGTATTTCAAGAAAGATACACACAAAGGTTACCTTCTGTACTTCATATTTTATATCTAGCTCAGAGGGCTTGGGTTTGTTATAAATATTTTGACATCACTCTTGCAGTGCACATGCAAGGTGCTATATTATTTAAATACTTGACCTAAACAGTACCTAAGAGGTTTAAATTTGAAAGACAAACTGTTATGTCTGTGTTTATAAAACAATAATTTTTTTTATTAAACACATGTTATGTTCAATGTGAAAACAAAATGCCAGTGAGAAATGAATTGCTTCTGAGAACATTGGACATGTAATTGTGACTTTTAATAAAAAATGTCCTTCTTACTTTCATGCCTGGGGTATTATTCAGTCCAGCTTATATGTCACTAGAACTGTTTAAAACAAAATGCACTTCCTGAGGTGAAATTTGATATTTACATACAAAATTAAACAGATTATTTAGAATGCAAAGTTTAACTATAAATACAAAATAAATAAAAAAACATAATTGCCATACTTTTATTACTTTGGAATGATATTAAAGTGTACCCAAATACTGCCAGTACTCAAAACTGTTGTATTGATAGATCACAGAGAATGAAACCAGTTTTAAAGATTTTTGCTTGGTTTATGTCTAAATTTATCTTAATGTCATTTTACCGAACCACTTGTAAAAGCAAAAACATGCTGTGTACCATTTTTTGTATTGTTCAGATAATGCCATGTCCATTATGTCTCCCTCATTTACCTAAAGCCAAAGCATGAATGCGAGCTCACAGTGAATTAAGTGACCTACTGTGTGTGCTGAGATCACTGGCATGTTCCATATGTCATCTCACAGGAGCTCCCCTCCACCGAGCGGAAAGGAGTCCGCGGAGTATGACCAGCAGCACGCGTTCATCCAGACTCTGGCTCTTGCCCTTGCCTCCAGTCAGCTCCACCACAGGCTCACTGCTGCAGGTCTGTGACTACGCACAGGTGAATAGCGATGCCGTTTCAAAAGGATGTTTTGTAAACCGAATGGTTAGAATCAACCGTGTGATAAACACAGAGATGAAACTTTGTCACAGCCGGTGCAATGGCTCTTTTATTTGTATATTCAGGTATACCGTAATTTCAAGAGGGATACAATTAAATTGTTTTTTCTACTTCCTTGCAATTGCACGATGTCTTCCATCTCTCATCATTTTCCATTTTGATTCAGTCTTTCACTTGTACAAATTAGTGAACGGCTGAATTATCTAATATTCAATTAATTATTAATTTGCAAGTGAAGTAATTAAAAAAGATTAGCCAATTTGCCTATTTGCTTTTCTTTAAATTGTGGACCATTACTGCTTTAATTAAAGTTCATGCATAGATTACACCACTTAATGAAACAACTCCTCAGCGGACTGATTTGCATTTGACAGGTTCCAGAGTGAGTGCTGTGCAACCTAGTATCAGTGCTTTTTGAGTGTAAAAACTGTACAGTTAGAACACTAGCATAGGGATAACACTGAGAAAGAGCAAGAACCCTCCAACCCTAAAAAAGAAGTCTACTTGTCTCTGATCACGTTTGATTATGAGGAGGTATTGACCAGTCAAGGTTCTGTGAGTAAAACTCCTGTGTTGTATCTCTCTGTATCTCTCATCTTCAGCCAGGCAGGAAATTGAGAGTAAGTCAGGTAGAATGGTCACCAGGACAGCAGGGTTGGATGAGTTGTCAGCACTAATTACTCTGGACATTTTCAAATAAAACCATACAGGTTTATGGCCTCTTATGGATGTCCATATTTCCTAATATAAGTGTATTTTGAGAAGTCCAGTAGTTTTTATGTAAGAGGTGTAACACATGCAGGAAAAAGAAGCAAACTGAGGAGTTTAATTAAAATGGACAACAACAAAACCAAACATAAAAATTTACTAACAAGAACCAAAAAAAGTCAACGTAACATATAAGGACCAACTAATGGTGATGAATCAACAGGGCTTATAAAAGATGAAACACGATGGTTTAATAACCCTCAGGTAGTGTGACAAATGAGAAACAACATACACCACCTGAGGAAGGTGTGGCACAAACTCAAAACACAGACGCACATGTAAAACAAAGTCCACATGCAAAGCCACCACCATCCCACAGAGGTCACCGGCAAGGGGACATCGTTCTATTTTTTATATGTATGTTAATTTCACTGCAGGCTAATTCTTATAACCCTGCATTTTGGGGGGGTTTAATGCAGTATTTGCTTTAACAAAAATGGTTAGTTAGGGTGTCCTTGACTTTTGCATCTGTGGCATTTTCAGTTTTCATTAATATATTTTTCAGTTCCTTATTACATTATGTTGGCTTTTTAAACAAATCTGTGTCCTAGTCTTGTTTCTCACCTTTTCTATTTATCCACCTCTCGTCTTGTGCTCAGTGTAAAAATCAGAGATACCTGTAAGCTCTCCTGTCACACTCAGGCCGATGTATCTGCAGAGTCTCCTCCAAGGTCAGTATAGCCACTCACAAAAGCCACATAGATCTCTCACAGTGGGTGATGCATCGAGGCTCACTGAGTTATATGTGCATATATTTCAGATGCTTTCCAATGATAAACCCTCTCACCACACCAGAGCGGCAGGAAAGGATTAAAGCACTTTGTCTTCAGTCATATCCCAGTCCAGATCCCAGCCCCTGATCTGTGTTCTCCGGGTGAACTGCTTTCCTCTCTCCCTAAAAGAGCTCTCCTCATCCTGCTCGCTGCTGGCTCTGTGTTCCCTAACACAAAGGAGATTCTGACTACTCTGTCAGAACGGTGTGCCAAACAAATAGTGAGTGATAAAGGATGAAGCTTTGTTCTTTATCTGTCTTTTTATAGAGCCACAGAAGTAGTTGGGTTTTACATGTGCATCACATTATCATGGCAAATGCTGAGAAACAGATCGCCAGACAGTGACATTTTCACCAAGTTACTGATGCACTCACGAGGCTGGCATTCTGCCATATTTACTTGTAATGCAAAATTGTCAATGTGAGGGTAAATCTGTTCATTTTTATTATAAGGTCATCTTCTTAAAAACGT
This sequence comes from Tenebrosternarchus preto, assembly GCA_025802075.1. Lineage (NCBI taxonomy): Eukaryota > Metazoa > Chordata > Actinopteri > Gymnotiformes > Apteronotidae > Tenebrosternarchus > Tenebrosternarchus preto. The sequence continues at coordinate 16,727,494 of JAOYMR010000004.1, read as the reverse complement.
ATAAAGTCAGTACACAAAGTGTCTGGTAGGAAACCCCAGCTGGAACGAATATTTTTATTTGGCAAACACAGGTGCAAATATTGACAATAAATATCAATATTGTTGGCAATTTCATTACTGTGTTGTCACTTTGAAACTAAGGTGAAAATTATAGCTTAGATTTCCAACCTTTGAAAGTGTGGCAGGCAGTTGAACAAGAGAACAACTTGGGTGGGAAATGTTCTGAAGGCATGGAACATCAAATACTTCAAGAAGCACAGAGCAGTGAAGGGTTTTGAACTGGCCTCTAGAGGACTCTTCCTGCTCCATGTTCAACATTTCCTGTAATGGTGAGCAGAAACATATATGAACCATGCTCAAACCTGAGAACAGTTGAGGCTTCACGGAATGGTTTGCTGTCACGCACAGGGAAAGCTCTCAATAAGATCCATTAACAACCTTTATTATGAATCAAATGTGTATGCCGTCTCTATGTCGGGATTATTTATGTCTGAAGTGAAACTACTCAGTTGGTGTAAGGAAAACATGACTTGATGTTCTGGAATATCAGATACCTGGAGTAACCAACTCATTCTGCCATGTTTGTGCAAGCACTCCTGTTGATTCATTTATGGCTATTTCAGTGACATTGAGTTGCTAAACTGAGAGAACACGCTTGCCCTGAGTGACTCTCAGTGTGCACAGCTGTTCATGTTGTCGCGATCGCATTTTTCTGGAATGTCCAATAAAATGGCTGGCCTGAGGGCAAGGCAGCTAGGGGCGGGGTAGTGCTCCAGATCGTCTGGGCTGTGTGGATGCGGTGGCTTTTAAGTCTCAGTGTGCACCAAAAGCTGGTGAAGGGAGCACTTGAATGGACTTGTAGGGCGCAGGCCTCCCTCCTGTCCCCTGCATGGCAGTGGGATATGTGAGCGTGATTGAGCTGGCTGCCGTCTTCACCATCTGTGCGCAGTACTCTTCAAATACAGTTAAACTCAGGCCCCTCACTACACACTGGGCTCTGGCTGGCAGTCCACTGGAGTTAGAAATGACTGATTTCTAATGTGTGTGTGTGTGTGTGTGTCTTTTTCAGTACATGTCTGTTTTTCCAGATGTTTCTTGTATTTGTTTGTACATATTGAGTCATGCTTCTTGTCTAGACAGCTCTAGCAAAAATGACTCATTAATGCTTTATTTCCCAGTACACCTGGCCATTGTAGCATAGGATTTGTCACTTGGACATTAATCTCAACTGATCTTGCCTATGTAGAATGTGGAACCTATTTTGTTATTTTAAACAGATTGCACCCATGTCCATAGTGACTTAAAGTGGCTGTCTTTCCTAGTTCTGTTTCCAACATCCTGTTTAGTGTCCAGGTTTGTGTAGAAGTGCATTAAATGACACAGAAAAAGTAGGTTCTACCTGCAGGATGAGACACAGTGTCTTGCTGAATTGGCTGTACCCATTCTGTCTGCTCTTTGGCCTCATTGGAAGGCGTTCTGCACTGCTTTAATCTGAGAGATCACTCTTTATCCACTGAGGTGCAGGTGCAATGTGGAAGAACATATCGAGCCATCTCATTGGATTAGCCACTGTGTTCTGTAGAGGAAAGTGACAAGGGAAGAGAGAGAACATCTCTGGGTATTGTGGGAATCTATAGTGTCTTTTTCTGTTTTTCTTTCTCATTCTAAATTTTGTCTGGAAACTTTGTGTCCAACACAAATACTGTACTATTTGTAAGATGTTCCTGAATTTCTGTTTTTATTAAAAAATATACAGTACTGTGCAAAAGTCTCAGGCATCCATTAGGTTAATTGTTTTATTGATTTAACAATGGTATAATGACCATATATTATTACTTCTCAGTCTCTTTATTAGAATACAACCAGAAAATATAGGACATTTCTAGGCAGTATTAAAAAAACAGAAGATAAATCAGAAAAAACAACTTCTGACCTCCCCTTACGCTTCAGCAATAGGAGGAACCTGTTTCTCTTCAAGTCCCTTAAAGCCTATTATACCAAAAGATTACTTCAGAACACCTCAGGAAAGTCTCTGCAAAAGACCTCTAGATGTGCTCATTGCCAGAACTAGGGCAGTATATATGCTAAAACGACAAATCTAATGGAAGCCTTATATTTTTGCACAGTACTGTACATACAAATTGTATTAGACATTACCGTACTTCAATATCCGTTTAACGTTAATGGCTGTGTAAACATGTGAAAATAATAGGAGCGAATGATTTCTTTTCACATGATGGAAGAAAAGTAAGTCCTGCCAAGTAATATTTGTAATTAATTAATAATTAAGAAATCAAGGTGTCACGGTGGCCGCCCTCGCCTCTTTGCTTGGTCCGTGTGTGGGCGTGTCTGTGTCTGTGTGTGTGTAGTAGTTTGCGTTCCGTGTGTGTTGTGAGCGTATGCGTCTATGTGCGTGGCGTGGGCGTGGTGTTTAGATGTTCGTCTTGTTATCGTTTCAACTGTGGCTTGTCTAGTGTGAGTATACTTAAGTTATACTTATGTTACCCCCTTGTTTGTCGGTCTTTGTCGATTTTATGTTCTTTTCTACGTTGCTCGTTGTGAGCATTGAAAATAATAATACAGATTCCCGAGCCATCCTGCCTCGATTTGTTAGCGCAACCCGCTACACACATTACACAAGGATAACATTTGATCATAAAGGTGTCCTCTGTCCCCCGGTACTGTGTGGAGGCAATTTCTGATGCAGAAAATGAAAGCTATTCGCTGAAATCGTAGAGCAACACATTTAAAAAATGTATTTCATTATATAAAGTCAGACTGAGAGATTTATCTGCCTTACTTTCATAAATGTGAGTATGTCTCTGTGAAAATAAACAATTGCTATACAAGTGAAGCCTCAACGTATGTTTATGTTAAGTAGACAGACAGTGTGAAGCTGATCAAGATGTACTGTCATGTCTTCGGAGCAGACTTTCTTCACTGGTTGAAGCAAGCAGTGCCAAACCTAGTCAACAAACACTAAACAGGCACGGCCACTGTGTTAGAGAAGTTACAGAAGTTACAGTTTAAAATGAGCTACTGTTGTGGTCTGTAACTAGTTTTGTGTCCTGCCAGCTTTTGACCATTAAATTTTAACCTGCCTCACTATTAAGACAAAAAAGTTTACATATTGCCATATTCGGAAATATAACTTAATCTGTATATCCAATCCAATCTATACTCTCACTGATCTTTTGCTAACATTTGATATTGCTCATTGGCTTATCCTACTGCAATATTAAAAAGTCATTTCCAGAAGGTTGCCAGATCTTTGTTTATTCTCTGCAAAGGTAAGGCCTGCAAAGGTAATTCAATTAATAAATAATTAATTGCGTGTGGTAACACAATTAATTAATATCATTCCAAAATGCATTTAACATATATTAGCCATGTTATAAGTAATTAAGCCTTATTGGATTTGCTATACTTAATTGTGAGACTCGGTGTATGTTAAATACAAGGTTAATCAGCTAATCATAGGCTAATAAATTAACGGCAAATACAATTAATTAGAGTTTTAACTTTTTAAATGTGAACAGTTGAAGGTAAGAAGCTTCATGGGAATTTGGAATCCAATAATGATAGTTAACTCCTTCTTTTACAGAAGCAATCCAGATATTGTTGAGAACATGCAGACAGAGTTTAAATGTATTACTTCTTCAAGACTTTATTAAGTCAAACAATAGTGTTGAAATGTAACTTCAGATCATAGAACACTCCATGACTGACAGGGACATAAATGTTCTTAGTTATTACTTTGCCAAGTAAAAAAGATTTCTGCCTTTGTATTTCAGTGAATGGCAATATTCATCTGCTGTGCTGGGACCAGTGCTTTATTATAGCAAGTTGCCAAGCAAATAACATTCATAGAAATATGTTAGCTTTAGAATAGTGATATGAGGTTGATTCTGTAATAAGCAGCTTTGAACATGGTACCATCATACCACATCAGACTATTTAGCCAAATTTAGCCCTTAGCCATAATTGGCACAAATCATGATGAAAAGAGTGAATATAACTAGCCCATAATATATTTTATTATTTCTTGTTTTTAATCGCTAAATGATCTAACTAGTAACAAATTTCATCTTTCACTGTTGTAATGTTCTGTTTTTAAAATTCAAAACTAGAGCAATTTGTCATGTCTCCAGCAATCCAAAACTAAAAACCATAAAGAAAAGAATGTATCAAATCACAGTGGGAGAATATTTGCTTGATGGAATTGACTAATCAATTAGTGTACATGGGAATGCATTTATCTGATTATAATTTAGTTTGTTTGTAATTGGTGTTAAAAAAAAAAAAATCTGCATACATTGATATAAAAATTTTGACACATCTAGAAAATGTTCTAGAAATTACAAATCTAACAGGTATTAGCTGTGATCTGAGTGAACCTTTCCTTTAACCACCAAATAATCAGATTAGTCAGATTTCAGGATAACCATAGGGCAGGCTAGTAATTAAAGGAAAACAATATTCCTAAAAGACTGGAGCTATCTCACCCCAATCACATGGTTTCTTTGGTTCGTTTTATTGCTCTTTATTAAACAAACCTGCATGTCCTCAACTATATCACCAAAAGCAATCATACCAGATGCTATCGAACAAGATCAAACATGACAGAGAAATGTGCTCACATAACCAAAATGCAGTAATACTAGTTTTAATTCACTGACTTGAGAAAAGACACTTCAGTGGACTTCACCTCATTGGTTCTACACTCCCCTGTGGCTGCCAACTGAGATATTTCAAGAATCTTGTTAGCACAGGCAGACCATTCAATATCACAGGTAAACAGAGCTATCGCAACTAAATCTATAGTCAGAAACAGACAAAGGTAATAAATGGAACAACTATAACCAGGAACACAGAAACACAAGGAATAAAGCCTAATATTCTATCTTACACTGCCATGAGTTTGCTGACTGCATAATTAAAAGACCACACAGGCAGATGCATCATAAGCCTTTGTGATGTTTATTTTAATTCCACTAATTCCACTAGAAGAAACGTGGCTGATCTTTGAGTTGCAATCTGGGTTCCTCTTTTCCACTGGTTTGCTCATTAGGGCTCTAGACCTGGACCTCAGTGCAGCCACACTGAGACAATGTAAAAAGCAACATACAAATGAAACTGAATGGAATTGACAACATAAATACAGTGATCAACTGTTACAAAGGACAAAGGAATGAAAAACATCACAGGCTACATACAGTTTGTGTGCCTGGGTGAAAGTGCTTCTGGCCAAGGGAAAGTGAAATGGAGAGAGTCAGTATGTTTTATTATACATGGAAATGAACAAAAGCCTATACTGTGAATACATTTCAGGAAGTGTTGCATTAGAAGTGACTACAAAACAAAACAAAAAAAGATGCACACTTGAGATTACCATAAGACTTGGTTAAATATAAGGCTTGGTGACTTTAATGAAAACGGATTACATATGTATCAGGCTTTTTGAATATATGTGCTGTCAGAACACCTACTCTGTACTTATCTGGAATGTCTGAGATTGGGCAACATGGACAAAGAGCACAACAGGAATGTCCCAGATTCATTACTGTGCCCATTTACTATTCAAAACCAAACATAGACCTATTATATTTTGATGTACCTGTTATGCTTCTAAATGGAATGTATTATATTGCAGCCTTTTGTTCTCATTACAGAGGCCAATATTGTGGTGACAATTAACTTGCGCTGCAGTGTGTTCGACTGTGAGAGGATGTGTGCTTGCATGCGTGTGTGTGTGTGTGTGTGTGTGTGTGCATTCATGTGCGTGCCTGCATGCATGGTGAGACTGAGAGAGAGAGAGTGTGTGTTCCACGGCTGGATCAGTGTTGTGGAGCAGTGCTGTTGCAGAGTTGTGGAGACTGAATGCAGCTTTCTTCTCTGCCCATAACAGGCCAGAGAGTGACTGGTGATGCTTCACTGTGATAGCTGAACATCATTTTTCTTCTTTGGCCCATGTTCACTCACTGGGAAGATGTTTTATCTCTGTGAGCATGTAGTCTGAGTCCTGCATGTGAAACAGGGTGTGGGTGTGAGTAAGAGAAACACAACACAGAGAAAGTGACAGCACAAAGAGAGAAACAAATAGAATTAGAAAGACAAGGAAGGAAAAAAGAACAGGGAGATCAAGATGATCATTTTAAAAATATCTGTGCCACATGATTGAATTAAAGGAAGAGCCAGGGAGTGTCTTGAGTCACATAATATATATATAAATATATACATATATACAGACAGATATGAAAAAGAAAGGGAAGCTCCATGCTGGTCTCCAACTGAAATGTTCAATGAACATAATGAAGTGAAAAGACATACCTAGAACAAAAGAGACCCAGCGACATTAAAGACCAAAAACTGGGCCTTTAAAATAAGGGAAACATAAAGGCATAATCATCCTCAGTTGGCGAGCTAATTAATGAATAATGCCCATCACATGAGGAAGGCACGGTCAACATAAATTAACAGAAGTAAACAATAACAAATAGTCCATGTGCTCCACTGCTGCCACTACGAAGAACACCAGTAGGGAGAGTCTCCGTATCATGACTTATATACGCCAATATACACGATATATACAATATATTGCCAAAAGTATTTGCTCACCTTCCTTGACTCACATATGAGTATAAATGACATCCCATTCCTAATCCATAGGGTTCAGTATGACATTGGTCCACCCTTTACAGCTACAACAGCTTCAACTCTTCTGGGAAGGCTGTCCACAAGGTGTTTTGGGGTGTGTTTATGGGGTGTGTTTATGGGGATTTTTGACCATTCTTCCAGAAGCACATTTGTGAGGTCACATACTGATGTTGGATGAGAAGGCCTGGCTCTCAGTCTCCACTCTAATTCTTTCCAAAGGTGTTCTATCGGGTTGAGGTCAGGACTCTGTGCAGGCCAGTCAAGTTCATCCACACCAGACTCTGCCATCCATGTCTTTATGGACCTTGTTTTGTGCACTGGTGCACAGTCATTTGGAATTTGGATGGGTGAGTGAATACTTTTGGCAATATAGTGTATATACTGTGTGTGTATATATATATATTGAAAAAAATAATTTTAAAATTACTATGCATTTAGTACATAACTAATGTTATGTGTTGTGCTTACTAAAAGTAGATTACTCAGGTCCTGTCTACAGTAAATTGATTATCCTAATTTCAAAATGTGAAAGTGATTAATGGAAGCTTCTATAATAAACAGCACAAAACAGCACTTCGAGGTTCTTCAGCCTGTTCAGGAAAGGTAACATTTTTTGATAAGACACTATCAAAGAACATTAGCACCAGACCCCAAATGTTTATCTAAATACACAGGACATGACCAAAATGTAAATAACATGTGTTTTTAAAAGTGTTTTGAACTCAGTGAATCTGCAAAAAGTAATTGTGTACTTTAATTGTATTTTAACATACTTGACCTTTGAACCTTGAAAACTGAATATTGAAAGTGTCGATTTCATTTGATTGAGTGTTCATTCATTTGATTTGATTCATCTTATATTGTAAAAATACAAATATACCCAAAAGTGATGCTGTGTCAATGCAAACATGCAACTAGCCAAGTGAGCTTATTTTCATCTCACACTGTGGGACAGGAGTATGTCGCAGGCTAAGGGTTTGATAGAAACTGCTGTCCGAGCCGTTCACATGATGAGGTCACTCCCATTCCCCTGGAGGCCTGCAGCAGGGAATTTTTGTCCCATTACTGCTGGAGAGAGTAAACACCTCAGTCATTCCAATCAGCGCTGCACCAGTCAGACATACTGCAGTGGTACATGAGTTATACAGGATCCCTGCAGTCCTGTAGTGAGAAAGCAACAAATGGGGAAACAGAGCGACTGTATCAGCTGCACTGGAGATTAACGTGCTGTGGGATTATGGGCTAGAGAGTGCTGAGGATCTGTGCTTTGTACTGCTTGTATAAGTGGGAATAAAAAAAGAGCTTGTATTTTTATGAGTATGAGCTCCATTGTCATCTGTGTCCTAAGAGCCAAGGCAAAAATACCGCCAGAACGGAATGATGAAGTGTTTGTTCTGCATGGTGCTCTTGATGCCGCCAGTCCTTTCGTTAGGGTTCAGTAATAGTGTTATCACCAGAGAAACACAATTTCTCTTAAAACAAATGCAGTTCTTAGTGACACTGATGAGCAAAGCAGTTCTTAAAAGTACACATGAAACAAGAAAATCTTTTTTTCTTTTTTTTCCCCAAGAAAAATTCACCTTTGCTTGACTTCTTTAGTTTTTGCTAACCACTGCACAGTCAGGATTGAGTCAGTAAACACCCCTCTATCCCTCTGCCAACTGACAAGGAAGACCTCCAGCTCCGAGATCTATCTCAGAGGCGGCTCTGGGCTTGCTGCCTGGTCCTGCCTCCCTGTCTGTCCAGACCAGATGCAGTGAAGCCAGATGGAGGAGCTAATCACTGGAGCAGCAGGCAGAGCAAGCGCTCCTGATCCCACTGTGTTCAGACAGCTCATGGGACCAGGTCTGGTCCTCTCTTTCTCTCTCTTTCTCTCTCCCTATATATCCTGCAAACATCTGAGTATATGTTTGCATTTCACTTCTGTGTTTAACTTGGAAAAAAAGGAAAAGTAGGAAGAGTATACATTCCCACAAATACCTACACAATATCCATCCATTCTGGATATGCTGATTTGTCCTTGAACTATTTCCAGATTTCAGGCTCCTGTTTGAAATGGACTGGAATGCGGACAGGTGATAAACAATCTATACTTAAGTCTTATATATTTGAAAACAAAGCCATGCACATTCTTACAATAGTTTCTTGGAGTTCTGTGTAAGAATGGCTTTGGAATAGAAAGATGAAATGAACACTTAGTGATGAAGCAGATAACCTGTTTGCCCTTGGATGTTCTAACAATTTTATGAACAGGGAATGTACAATGGTGAGCATGCTACCTCTTTCATAAAAACTAGAAATATACTGTAATGGAGGTTACGCTCAGACTATGATTGGCATCACTCAAGATTATGTGAAATTATTATATGACAATTTTGTTTAATTTGTCAGAAATGAACTATAAATCATAAGGTACTATACACGATCAGGAAACATCACTTAGTTAACTATTCCTGAGCAAAGAATAGTATGAGCTTGGCAAAACTGCCACTAACAAGCAGTTTTGCAAGGCCATGTATGCTAGTTGGATGTGAAGACATGAGTGATTTTCTCCCCGTACCCAATACTCCCCATGACCCGCTAATCGAGCACTTGGCTCATGAGTAATTTCTAGACATAAGCTAATATTAAGAGAGCAAGCAGCTGCTCATCAGCCCTCTATGAGTGCAGGCATCACCCTGCTGTTCCCCACTGCGTGCAGAGTGTAAGGACTCCACTACTGTACGTAAGTGCCATGTTTTGGTATTCACACTTATCTTCTTATGCTTTTGAAGACTTTAATATGCTGCAATTAAAAGAGCCGAGTCCACTGTTTGTAGACGAGTTACTGTGGCGTGCTCATAAAATGTTATTATTCTAACTTTGAGTGAACTGAGAAACCACCAATGATCACATTTTGATTGTTAAATAAAACACACAAAAAAATGTGTTGGGACAGAAAAAAAAAAACCCAAATGCTTCTTGCATATTCACCTACAAAAACCTTAAATGTTGGAAAGCTTGATCTTCACTTCTACAGTAGGTTTATCTACTATTATTCAGGTGAAGGATGTGTGTAGTCCACGCCACCCTGCTCACAGCCCTCTGCTGAGAGAATGCAGCACTGCATTGCTGAGGACTCCTCTTCACGTCCTTCTCTATGAAGATTGACACGCTGGTTGTCGGGTTGCGTATAATTATGCAGCCTGTGCGCGGCCCACGTGAACTCCGGGGCCCCGATGGCAGACCCAAGGGGCCTGCTTGCCAGTCATGAGTTTAGTTGAATTACCCCCACCTCTACTCCACCTCCACCCTCGACCCCGGCGGCAGACACGAGGCCATCAGAAGCAGACAAGGTAAAGAGGACAGGGGGCTCTAATCCCACATTTGCATTCTGCTGTCAGGGACTGTCTCATCTCTGTGTCGTCTGTGGCGAGCTGGGGCCTGAGTTCACTCTCAAAGTGTGCGGATATAACCATCAGAGAGCTGGACTCGCGGGGACAGATTTGTTATACATATGTAGCCACCTACAAGGGTGAAACCTGTGTAAAAATAAGAGAATGTTGAGAGGGAAAGGGCTGTGGGGCAGTGAGGGGTTTGACACTCATGTAGGTGGATGCTGAGCAGTTTCAGCTCTCCATGGGAGGAACACGAATTATATTAATATCCCCATGATAAACCTGACGACAGGTTAATTTGCCTTTCAAAAGCCAGCACCCTGCCCCCGCTTGCCGACACAACTGACAGCAAGTGGTGACAGTCTACTCATCCATCTGGAAGGATCGAGATTACTTCAAGAGCCACATGTACCTTTGTTCAAAGACAATTCTCCTAACTGCTTGAGAATTTTGATTTATCATATTATCCAGCCCAATCTGAAGTGGTTCAAGTAGGTTACGGCCGATTTTTAGAGCTAAACTGCAAATGGGCAACGCTTACCTTTAAAATACGTGCACAGAAAAGGACTTGCAATGAAGAAAAAAGAGATGTGCCTTGAGTGGCTGCAAGTGCAAATAAAACTACAGTGGGCATAAAAGTCCTTTTACCAGGAGAATGATCTTTAAATAGTCCAAATGACTGAAAATGAATCAGCTGTAGTTTTTAGATCTCTTCATTGAAAGGTGTCAGATCATGTCACCTCACCTTGTATTCCACCAAGTAGTGAAGTAGTTAGGGAGGATTCCTTAGTCCTAGGGAGCTGGACCAGAGCCTAACAGAGTGACCCCATCTGCCCGCTCCTGTGAGCAGGGCAGCTGATAGATACCCATTAATTATTTTGGGTAGAGAGGGCATCGCGCCGTCTCTGCGTTCAGACACCTGCCACCTGCCTGCTTACGCTGAAAAATCGTTAGAGCCTCTTCCCACTCCTGCCTGCATGTTCTCCTCTGTGTTGGAAAAATACCACATTGTCCTCTGTTGTCATCTCAGACCTTTGTGTTGTGGTGAGGACAGATGAAGGCAGAAGGGAGAAATGTCTTCTGATAAGTCAGAAGACATTTGCTGGGCCTGCATGGTCCCCACATCCAGCAATATGGTCATGAGGTCTGCTCCATCCAGACAGGCAACTCCAGACTATGAGACTCATCAGAAGTGTTTCAGCCAAGCACTGATGCTGACACATGAATACCTGTAATTTGGAATGTCAAGGTGAGAAAGGTGAAAGTGAGGGACCTGATATTTGGAGAAGGTGAGGGGTATGTCTTGGTTGAGTGGGGAAATGCCGACTCTGCTGATGCCATTTTAAGATTTTCATGTCTGTGAAGGTTATATAAAGGACATTTGTGGGTTTCAGGACAGTAAGACTGACTGAATGCTCTTTTGAACTGCGTCTTGACCATCTTGACCCATTTTTCCAGTGTAATGGTGTTGGATTACACCCAGTTCCAGTTTACTGAGTCTTAAGATTGAGCCCTTTTGTAGTTCAAAGTGTTGTGACATTCTCTGGGTCTGTTCTCTGGGTTTGTTCTTTTTATGAAACACTTCTATATACATGCCAGCAGTGATATTGGTATGTAAGGTCAGAAAACAATAATCACATAACATTGTTCTGTTATAGGAGAAAAATCACATAAAATGAACCAAAGACAAATCATCCTCATGGACTATTTTTACAGCATCATGCCAGTGAGAAGAATTTTTGAAAAATGGTGCCATCATCTGGTGTCTTATTTGGCTCACTAAAATCAAGCTTTATTTTCTAAGTACCAGTATGTTGTTGATATTATTGTGTAATATATCCTTTTGAGTTGCATGTGAAACCACATAAATTTACAGGCTGTGATTGACAACGTGAAGAAGTTCTCAGGTGATGTCATTTTCTACCTGGGCACTTGGAAGGCAGTTTTGGAACTGCTACACTTTACAACTGCTTAGTACTAAAACCTCGTTCAGGTTTTGAGAAGCAAAGACCACAAGAGCTTAATCACAAGAGCTTAATCATAGTACCATAAAGTTGTGTATTGCATTTGAAATTTGTATTTATCATTAGTAATTGTGCAGGAACATTTTTTTGCGCCTGGCAACCTCCAACATAATTTATATTTTCTCTGTGTTATCAGTGTTTACCTAGGTTATGTATGATTTTATCTGTTAGTGTTTATATGTTGCTTTTGAGAACTGCTAGCAGCCCTGACAATATGCTCATTCTGAACAGCAAAAAAGTCGAATCACAGAATTCATCTGACCATGGGTAAGTAGAAAAGGGAGGATTTGTTGCCCAAACATTGGATTATCCCCTTAAACCAGGCAGTATATCACTTTGGCATAACACAGGAGCCATGTTTCTTCGAATGGCAATATTCCAGGGCAGACTGTGAAGACCTTGAGATGTTGTAGCAATACAAACTCAATTTAAAAGCAGCAGCTTCGTGTTGACTATGAGCTGGTTGACACCCCAGTGAGCGCAGAAAGCGAACTGAGGTGGTGTTTTCTGACACACTCATTGTTCATCCCTGCATACACCCTGCCAGGTCTCGCTCCATGTAGCAATTGAAATTGATCTCCTGTTTAATCAACATCAAATTGGTCAAAGTGGACCATTTCTCACCCAACTCATCAAGCCTGTTTGATTCACTTTCTCTGTTGACTCCCTAGAGGGAACAGGCACAGTTATGGAAAGCTATCTTCTGTCCTCTGATCTATCAGTTATGGAAATCTCGTAGAAGCAGGAAAAGTCATCTGCAAATGCTGCAGCTGTTTACATTAAAGGAAACAACACTTTGAGAAATGATCAGTATTACTTTTTCAGAATACTTAAACTTTTAATTTTGCAATAATACAAACCATAATCCTTGAATATTGAATAAAGCTTAAATAAATCGACTGCTTCAGAACTACAGAATTTAAGCCCTATTTCCAATGTGGAGATACATAATCTCCACTAAAAAACTGCTATTTTATTTATGTCCCTTGCTGCAAAGAGTTGTTTACCTTCTCTTCACCTTTTTATGTAAATTTGGTCTTTCTGTTATTTTTCTTCCTTCATAGATTTATCAGAAACGGAAAGTGGATCAAACTGTGTCATGCTTTGCTGCAGGATTTAGGAAGCTTAGATTGCTTGGGTTTCCTGTAACCTAAGCCTTTGGCTGACACTCACTGTTTGTCATCATGTCTGGCTTTTCCCAGCAGTGCTCAGTGCCTTCCTGGGCCTTTTGGCTTCCCAGCCTTTAGCTCTGCACCAAAGGTGTCTTTGCAGTGGCTTTAATGCAGCTACTACTGTTTCTATGCTGTAGTTTTTGGTGTTAGTGGGGAAAATGTCTCTATGAACTTGTGAGCTCTGTGTTGTTAATAGTGTGATCACACCAAATACTTGTCCAGTGTATAAGATAGAGTCATTCTTCTATGAATGAAGTAAGAACAGGAACATATGTGAAGTCTAACACAATCCCTTATCTTAACCATTCCAAATTTTCATATGAGTTGGGTTGTGAATATTTTCATAATTATGAGACAATATTGCCATTTTAAAGTAGTTAATTTTTTGCCATTAATTCATGAGTTGACTTGTATCTCGCAGCACACTTTCAGATTCCATTTTAATAAATCAAACAATAATAGTAGTTTCCAGTGATTTATAGTTATCATCGGACTATATCATTCTTTATCATTAGAGTTCTTTTGATGTAATAAAGATGCCATTTCTTTTTAAAGTTATAAATGTAGAACTTTTCCCTGTTGCAACTTTGCTTTGAAGAATAGCTGAAAAGCTGCAAATTTGTTTGATAGCCTTATATGGTCCAGGTCGAGATTGAGAGAGGTTTTAAACTGCAGGATAATGGCAATTATAAACTCATGGGCATTAAAAAGTCCATTTTCAGTGCAGGGAAATGAAGCCTACCACCACTGATCTCTTTCAATTAAACTGTAAATTACTCATCACCTGTTTCAAAGCATCCTCTCATCAATCTCGAGTCCAGACCACATTTCCCAGGCATCCTTGTACTTGTCACCTCCCCCGCTGCTTGAAATATCCCTCTACCATCTCTCCTAATCTCCTTCCTCTAATATCTATCCCTACTAATGCGATTAGAATCTTGGGGGGGGCAAGGGGTGTCACGAGTGCATTCAAAGTCACAACACTATTTCCTTAACTCCAAATGGGTGGAAGGTTTCCAGCATTCTTTATCAGTCGAATGTAAACCATAAAAATGTAGGTCTATGCAGAACACTGTCACTGAAAATGTCTCAGGTCTCGTAGACACATTTTTGACAGGCACCACTGCGAGAACAACGAGACACTGTGAGGAAAGCGTCACGTACATGTTTTCCTGTTGTAACACAAGCTCATTCTTAAGTGGTGTAGTACCCTGTGTGGTGGACGTGACATCGTTCAAGCTGTACCTTCTGCTGTGCTGTGTCAACAGGAGTCGATGCAGGCAATACCGTCATTAAACACCCACATAAATCCAATACGGAAGGCGGGGCCTGCCACTGGTAGGAGGGGTCTCTCGAGTTCTGGCCTGCCGCCGTGCGGGTGGGTCTCCGGCTGTG
>JAOYMR010000004.1:16679019-16692908 GCA_025802075.1 Tenebrosternarchus preto | reverse complement strand
CTCTCTCTCTCTCTCTCTCTCTCTCTCTCTCTCTCTCTCTCTCTCTCTCTCTCTCTCTCTCTCTCTTTCTCTTTCTCACTCTGTTTCTCTCTCTCTCTCTCTTTCTCCCTTTTTCTTTCTCTCTCTGTCTTGGTCTCTCTCTCTCTCTCTCTCTCTCTCTCTCTGAGAAGGCATGAGCGTGCATCACCAGCTGTAGAGAGAGCTCTCAAAGCTGTGTTTGACAGAGTAAATAAACAAGACCACTACTAAGCCCTTATAAGTGAATGACAATGTGTACTGTAGACATTTATGGGATCGTGTGTGTCCTTCAGGATGTCTGTTAGTTCAGTTTATTTCCTAATAAACAGTCTCTCCCTCTTTCCTTTGCTTCCTTTTCCCACTGCAGTATTAATGTTGTTTCCCTGCTCTAATGCTCCTCTAGTTAGCAATGGGAACAGTTCCACTGTAGTGACTGAGGGGAAGTAGCTGAGCTCAGCCTTGTGTGGCCTTCTTAGCAAATGAAAATTCTCTGGTTTGGAGATTTAAAACAAGACTTTGCTTGTTTGTTTTATAAAAAATATAACTGGCATAACATCATTTTGCCTAAAACAAGAACCACTATGCTTGAACCACTATGCTGTGAAGCAGCAATTGACATATGGACAATAAATATAATAAAGTGATATATATATATATATCAAAATAAAACTGGGGAAATGATGAATACAGTATTCTGTCAAGAACATATAAGAAATGCTCTGCATATAGCAGCATTAACCTACTGCTGAAGAACCCTACCCTCTTCCTTCATTATGATCACACGGTGAAGCCGTTCTCCCATGTTTCTGTATGATATGGTGTGTCAGGTCTCCCCGGGTCCAGGATCTCTCGTCCGAGTGTGGCTGTGCTGTGCTCTAACATAACCCGCCCCGCCCAGCGATAACCCCAGACTTTGCCTGCCCGTAGCTGTACCACTGGTAAATGAAGACCAAGCACAGGGCATTAAGAGGGAGAGGCTGCCTGGTGCCAGCCAGCTGCGGTACCCCTGCTCCGTGAGCATGCCTGTGTGGCCCCTGCTCCATGGGCGTGTCTGAAGGGGCTCCTTCTTCATGGCCGTGTCTGCAGGGTCCCACACCCTCTGCGGTGCTCCCACCAAGGCCCAAGCAAATCACTCGCCCGTCAGCATCCGAGAGGCATGAGGCTTCAAAGTAGAGCTGCAAAATCTCAAATTAAGATATTTCTCCTTTTTTTTTTAGCGGAAGTAATTTGAAAGGCTAAGGCTTTTACTCGTTGCGGGTAAGTCCCTCTGAAGTTTTAAACCCTTTTCGTGAGAGCAGGAAGTGAGGATGACATCTCCTCTCAGCTCAGCAAGGGCATGGCAAAGGAACCAGTACAGCTATTGGCATCGATGCACTTACTGTCTAGGGTTCAAGTGTACTTAGCAAGGAAGAACTTTGATTATCCTGTTAGTCTATGAAGGGCCGCATTCCTGTCTACAGAAACGCCTGGGATTTGGCTTTACTTCCTCTTTACTGAGGAACCAAAACCTTTCAGATGACCTTTATGTGCCTTTTAAGAACATGATTTCTGCATACCATAATGATTTTAGTAATTCCACACAACTGAGTTATTGCTTTCACTGTAAAACAATTCACAAAACAAGCTGATCCAGTGGATTACTAATGTGTGAAGTGGCAATATTTGGTTCAGTAGTGACGGCTTTCAGATAGTGTGACACAGTGCAGGATAAGCACAGCAACAATCTGCTGACTTCTCAGTTTCAGGCTGTAGGATAGACTCCACACAGGTCCTTTGGGTAATCACAAAGAGAATCACAAACAGCATGGTAAACACAGATAAGCCTGCAAGTAGACATATTATTGACAGCAGTATGAAAACCATGGTTGATTGAACTAATTGGAATTCATAGAAGAGTCATGGCATTTAACTCATCCCCCTCTCCTCCACCATGGAGTATTCATCCAAACAGTATGATGGATGGATCCTAATTAATTTGAAATCCTCACTAAAATACCAAGCCTGCCATCCCAGACCTGCATCCAAGGGGAAACACATAGACTTCTGCCTTCTGTAATTGAATGGAGGGATCGAGTCTGGGTCTCTGTATCACAGTGAACTGAGGACACGCCCCATTGCTCTGGAAGTGTACATTATTAACCAGGAAATGAGCTATGGAGAGCAGTGCATCGCTGCGGCCCTCTGACAACAGCACCCTGTCTGCTCGTACTCTCCATTACATTTATTTGCATTTTATATTGTTCTATAATTCAGCGCTTTAAAGAAATACCATGATGGCAGACTAAACACAGCCCCAGCCACCCACACAATTCTTCCTTTATATATTTATAATGGATAAAATCCCAGGGAGTATCTGCAGTGTCCTGCGGTTAAAGATGTAGAGGTTTCCAGAGAAACACATTGTTTTGGATGGAGGTATATATATATATATATATATATATATATATTTGATGGCTACAAACCATCAAAGAAAGAAACCTGATGGATTTGTGTTATTAGCTCCTTGATTTACTAAGACTCCCCACTGCTTAGGTCTTGTTCTATAGGCGTGCGTGTATACTAATGACAGATACTGACTTCCCTTTTTTTTTTTAATTGAACTAAAATTAAGTGGAAGAAACAGCAAGACAATTAACTGGTTTGCTTTTATCTGGCTAGCACAGTCTGGAGCAGCTTCAGTGTTGGATGGCGGTGAGCCGGCAGAGCTGCGAGGCACAATCTCATCCCTGCCATTTTAGAGGCTCTGTTTATCTCATTTTTTCAATTAACCTCCTCGATTTAACTCCCCATCAGAAAGTCATGCACATGTTTGCTCCGAAGAACAAACAAAATCGCCTCTCCTCGCTGACTCCCTCCCTCTGGCTCCTCGGCAGGCGCCTCTCTGCACGCCACGCCTGGTAGACGGGCGCTGGGATCCGTGGAGCTGAGGCGTAGTGCAGAGAGGAGGGGGCTCACGATTAGAGTGCCCAAATCTCCTGTAAGCAGAGAGAGCTTGGGAGATATGGCAGCTTCCTGATAACTTCCTCCTCAATTGCCATCATGACTTCCTCTTTTTTTTTTGACAGGGATAAGCAGAGACACAGACTGAAAACAAGGGCTTGAGAGAGCGTGAGAAAGCAGACGACAGCAATGGACAGAGAGTGAGAGGCATTATGTAATCTCAGCATTTTACTAATTCGGAGTTTACGTCTATTTTTTTGCGCATTGGCCCTGTGTGTTATTCCACATTTAGGTTACACATAAATTACTCTGTGGACTGTAGACCAACTCAGAATGGAGCCTCACAAAATGAAACCCCTTTGCACCAGCACACCCTGATTAATCATCGCTAATGAGCCGCAGACCCGGGGGAATACAACAAGAATCAAAACAAATTAATTGGGAGCAGAGCAGGAGATTGTAAAGTACTCATTAGAATTTTTTTCTCTCTACTTCCCCCTTAAACATGGCAAACAATAATTCCCTCATGCAATCAGAGCCGTTTAAGAAATCAAACATGCTGCTGTCATGGGAGGGCTGCTTCTCTTCTGACGAGCTTATGACTGAGTGCCACCATTATCCCTTTCACAAAGAGATGTCCTGCTTTTCCACATCCGTGCCGCTTTTTCCGGAGCCGGGGAGCTTGGGCCGGCCCTCGTTTATGGCTGGATGAGGCGTGGGGAAGCTCCCACCCCTGCCCCCCGTCTCCAGCCCCAGGAGTGGCTTTGCTTCAGCAGCAAACACCCATGGCAACTGTTTTGCAAGGGCAGCGTAGGTCGCGGAGGCCGTGTCGGTTGAGGGTTGCTGAGGAATCAGTCTGGATGTATCCTGCTCCTTATGAAGATAAAAAAGGATCCTGCGCTGATCAGCAAGTAACTGCTGGAGATGCTGGCAGGGTTGTGATGTCCTGAGACAGATCAGGATGGGCAGCTTGTATCACGCACGGTGGGGGTTTTTTTCAAGTAGATCTCATGTTCTCACTAAGATGTATTTCAGATATGCCATTATATTACATTTATGAAACTCTAGATTAATTATTAATTGATGTCATTCAATTTTTAGAGTACATTACCTGTAACATACGTTTTTCAAACACATGAAATACTCACATTATTACTCTGTAAGACCCTCTATCCTCACATGAAATACTCACATTATTACTCTGTAAGACCCTCTATCCTCACATGAAATACTCACATTATTACCGGTACTCTGTAAGCCCCTCTATTCTCACATGAAATACTCACATTATTACTCTGTAAGACCCTCTATCCTCACATGAAATACTCACATTATTACCGGTACTCTGTAAGCCCCTCTATCCTCACATGAAATACTCACATTATTACTCTGTAAGCCTCTCTATCCTCACATGAAATACTCACATTATTACTCTGTAAGCCTCTCTATCCTCACATGAAATACTCACATTATTACTCTGTAAGACCCTCTATCCTCACATGGAGAGGATGGGATATTAAAATGTTACCCACTGTCCTCATTAGAAGACATCGCCTCTTTCAAACTACTTCATGATCGAAGACATGGTTATTCTTGGGGGGTGAAATTCTCAGAATAAAGGCCGTGTGACCTGGGAGGAGTGTGAGTCCACTGTAGGATGACAGGTGAGATTCAGTTCACCAAAGGAGTACGAAACAGCAGCAGCAGGCAGCCAAAGTCCCCATGATTACGACTCAGACATAATCCCTTTTCTCTGATCTCCACTGATTTTAGTTTAATATTCCTGCAACTTTTTTTTTTAAGAAGAAGGAATTATTCAAATACAAGCGCTTAGTGGAAAATCTCTTCTCCACCTGCAGGCATTCAGAGGGAGAAGTTGGTGCTGGAGGTGGCTGGGATGGGGGAGGAAAGGCCAGATAAATCGCGGGAAAGTGCTCAAATCCCCTCTGAGGGTTTCTTCCCATCTCTGCATGTTTCTCTCTGTGCTGGGGTGGTGG
Source organism: Tenebrosternarchus preto (assembly GCA_025802075.1). Classification (NCBI taxonomy): domain Eukaryota; kingdom Metazoa; phylum Chordata; class Actinopteri; order Gymnotiformes; family Apteronotidae; genus Tenebrosternarchus; species Tenebrosternarchus preto. The sequence goes on along the minus strand of JAOYMR010000004.1, from coordinate 16,687,953 downwards.
CAGCCATCTTAAGTGCTTGAGGTCATTTCCTCTCCTGCTTTGCTAATTTCCACGCAGACGGTGGGTGCTGGCCAGCATTTCCAGGCCCCCCTGAGGCTGCTGAAGCTCAAACTCTGATCTAGAGAAAGTGCTAAAACCAGCTTTAGTTTAGATTTCATTCTACGTCTCACGTCACTTTAGCAGAGCTGTGAGAGTGACCTCATACAAGAGACACAAAGACCCTGCCTTGTAGAACATGAACTGTGCTGTGATATGTTTTAACTGTTACCTGTTTTACCTTCAAATTCAAAATCATGGGTTTATATAAGTACAGACTGATGTAGCAGTTGCCCACACTGTTGTACAGTACATGCAGGTGTGCCAGTTAACTCATGTCTGTACCATGGCTCTATGTGTGTGTGTGTGTGTGTGTGTGTGTGTGTGTGTGTATGTGTGTGTGTGTGTATGTATCTGTGTGTATGTATCAGTGCGCATGTGTGTGTACATGTGTATGTGCACATGGGTGTGTGCGTGTGTGTGCAAGTTTGTGCACATGTTGTGTGTGTGTTTGTGTGTGATAGATAGATAGATAGATAGATAGATAGATAGATAGATAGATAGATAGATAGATACTTTTGGGGAAATTCAAGAAATGTGTGTGTGTGGCATCTGCCGGACTCCAGATCGTGTGCAGTGCATCTTTGTGCTGGCATCTTTGTGCACCCAGAGCCTGTGAACAGTTGGCCCTGCTTTCGTCGCACGAGCACAGAAACACAATGAGACTAAAACCCGCTTATGTCCTTCCACAATGTGCAGCTTAGCGCCTGCTGCCAGCTATCTGATCGTGGCAGAGCTTAGCCGAAGATGCCGCTGGCAGCGCCCACGTGCACCAGCCATGGTTAAACATCAGTGTCTTCATTTCTGGAGGCCACCTACAAATGGGTCTGCCAGTGGTCTTAGACAAAGCAACCCCATTACATTCAAGTGCTATTATGTTGTAACACAGTCCCACAAGCAAGAATTTTCTACAAAAATGAAAAAAATAAAAAAATCTATTGTCAGGGGGAAAATATATTTCTTAACTTACTGTTTGGTTGCTTTATTAAAGTCATTTACGGCATTGGGTGATCTAAATGTTTGAAAAACACTCAACACGTAACAGACGTTTTTCATTGTAACCTGCATTGGTGGCATGGTGGAATATACAGTGCCATCTGCAGGCAATTTACATACTGCAGTTCTCACTATTCCTCCTATCATTTCATTACTGTTCATACTAAACAGTAAACATTAGGTAAATAAGCTCTCTTCTTAAATCAAGCAGTGGAGACCAAAGACACTCTGCATTCCTCTGCTTTTAAGTCACTACAAAGCATCCGACTAAAAACGAGCATTTAACAGGCAACTTTCATGTTAACCCTGCAGACCTGGTGGAAGGCTCTCAGTCACACCCAGAGCATGCACCACCCAGCCTGGGAGAGCACCCAGAGCATGCACCACCCAGCCTGGGAGAGCACATGAAGCATGCACCACCCAACCTGGGAGATCACACCCAGAGCATGCACCACCCAGCCTGGGAGAGCACCCAGAGCATGCACCACCCAACCTGAGAGAGCACATGGAGCATGCACCACCCAGCCTGGGAGAGGATGTCTGCGTTTTCAGCAGACTGATGAAATGCCACAATCACACCAGCAAACACTCCACGAAGCAGCAGCTCGGTTTTTGCCAGCATGCTTCCACTCGATGTGGCAAATAACGGGTCCGTCTGCCACACAGCCACGTACTCTGTCAAACAAATATGATCAAAACAAAACTAATGATGTGTAAATTGTTTATGATGTTTGGTACAAGCACAAGCCTCAGTGTGTGTGTGTGTGTGTGTTTGTGTGTGTGTGTGTGTATTTGTGTTTGTGTGTGTGTGTGTTTGTGCACGCAGGGGGTAATCACTGCCATCAGCTTGACATAATTAGGAGGAAATGAATATAAATGTTTTACATCATACTTTAACTTGAGTGGAGTAGACCTGGGATGAAGAGACGGCCATTCACGTGTCGTGAATTATTGCCAGCTAATGTTTCTCTGTGAGGTACATGTCTACGGCCTTTGAATTGCATTCATGTGAAAGAATAAAATGGAATTGGTTTCCAAGGTTCTCAGTAATGTTCTGGCTGGAATAGATTTAGGCATGATTGGAAGAAACAGAGCTGTAGAATGGTCATCTCCAGGCCCTTTATGAAGGAACCATATGTCTGAATATTTATTTATTTATTTATTTTTGCACATGGATGGTACGTGTTGAAGACGGTTAGCGACTACTGACATTGAAAGAATAGAGAGATAAAGTTGTTTTGCTGCATGTAATACTACACACAGGCAGACAAACACAGAGCAGAGGGTTAAGCCTCTCCCACTGCAGAGGCAGCCTGCAAGCCCGTGTATGAGGCTGATTCAGCTCATGCCTGCTGGGCTGTCACATGTACATCCAGCCAAATCAGCCTGCTAGGCTGTCACATTTACCCCCCAGCAAAAGAGGAGCATTAGCAGGGCCTAATCCCTCAGACTCAGGCAGGGTGTCCTACCGCTAAGAACAATAACACCCTCTTTCACACACACACACACACACACACACACACACACACACACACTAACACTCACTGGAATTCAGAAGGAATGCTTAGTCTTTGCAACAGTAACTGAAATGAGGTGGTTCAGATTTATAGAGTAGTGAAGAGCTGTGCAGTGTTCAGCTGTAGCAGCACCCACACAGGCAACACTAAAGAAAAGTGGTTTATACATTAATGATTTGACATATATCAATGTAAATGAATGATTTCGTGGTAATGCACTATGTCACATTCAGACATACTTTACTGTATGTCATATACATCACAAACAATGAACAGTGAACAAAGTACAGTTGAATAAAATAGTGTCATGCAAATTTCCTGTAAAAGGGTGTCAGGTACCTCTAATTTTCCATAACTCTGCTACTCCATGCAGTTGCAGCCATAAATGATATTGATGTAATTTGTTACATCTGAGGCTAAAGAAAACACAAAATTCTTCGACACAGTCTCGCCGTGCAAGAGATGGATTTCCCCCTCCAGGAAGCGATTGAACAAAAGGAACATTCAATATGTAATTACCTGCCACAGACACAGTCACGCTGGCATAGGGAATTCAATATGCGCCTATGACACTTGCAGCGTAATGTGACAGAAATAAATGTTTGCTTTGGTAGGTGGCGGATGGGGGTGGGGTCCATGGTGGAGAGGTGTGCAGAAAAGACCTCCATCACGTTCTTCATCATGACAAGAAAACAGGAAGCCACAGGGAGGTGTTTTGTCTCCTGGACTCGAGACGTTTCTTGTTAACAACAAAGTTTTTCTTAGATGTTTCAGTGTGGAGTTTTATTCCCTCTCACCCTCCCTTTTATTCCCTCACACACACACACACACACACGTACATGTACACACACACACACACACACACACACACACATACACACACGCACACACACTCCCTGTATTTCTTATTCTTATTAACTGCATGGGTGCAATTTATTTTGCTCTCCGGCGATGGAGGTGGCTGGGAGTCTGGGAGACTCTGGACGGAGCTGATAAGCCTGCACTCACATTCAGGACTGCTGGAGGGACCAGATTTACCAGGAAGACAATGTCCACTAGGTCTCACACCGTCTTACAGACACACACACACACACACATACACACACACCCACACACACAAACTCCTTCAAAAACCTACTACGTGTACACAGATAAAAATTTAACACATACCCACAGATGATGGACATGTAGAATCAACACATGGCTTAGTCCAACCTAAAGGACATTCTAATTCTTGTGTGGGGCAGACAGTCACAAGCACTCTGCATTACACACACACACACACAGGAACACGTGCACACATCGTAACCTCACACAGCCAAGTTAAATGGGAAAAGTTAAAAAGGCGAGCCGCAACGCAGTGCTATTCCTCTCTAGCTGACTGTTTGGGTTTATGTCTGGGAGCAGGGAGTAGCAGCCGGACGATAAGAGAGAAAAACGGCGATGCGCACTCTGGCGTCAGGAGCACGGAGATGTCTATAAACTAAAAGAAGCACTGCACTGTCGAAATATGACAGCCAATCCATCAGGGAAATGGAAGCTCTGTCTCCTACACCAAGGAGAGCAGCCAAAACTTTTATAAATAGCCCCATGTTTTTTAAAAAGAAATTGGAAGTTGTCAGACATATGCTATCCGCATTTTCCCCCCCACCGACTGGGCTATGTCGGCCGAACATGATTGAAATATCAAAGCATACAAAGTAGCAGGGTTGAAAGGTTAGCTGGAGGGGAGGCTGGTGGTACACTGAGCCAGGTGGAACGGTTTTCCTCATGGCTTCACGTCCGGGGTTTTGGCTGTGGAAGCAAGGATCCACTGCTTCAGTGTTAAGCGGTGATAATGGTATGGCTGTTCCAGCTTCAGTATGTGAATTTCAGCATGCTGTCTATGTCACCCTTGGGTCAGGAAACCCATATTTTCAGCCAATTCAAATACATATCCTCAAACTCAATCAGAATCTCTATGGGAGAATCTCCTTTTTTTTATTTTTTATTACATATCGCACTTTTTTTTTTTTTTTTTTTTTAAGTAAACGGTCAATGAGGATACACACAAAAATGAAATATAAATTGGACTTCAAAGTGGCAACACAGTGTGTCTAATTCAAAGAATGACTGTCTGAAATAGGCAGGGGAGGCAAATGATTAAAGCTGACTATCTCCTCACATGGAAACGCCAGGCAGCGGAATGAGAGTGTGTGGAGGAGAACTTGCTGGAGGCCTCAGACTCCGACATGTTCTGTGGAGCTGCACCCTTGCTTTCATCTCCACAGTGCAGGCAGTAGAGTGACATAAACCAGAGAGACCCTTGCTATTAACTTTGAGAAAACCAGCATAGCCTCCTTGCCCTGGTTATTGTTCAATATTCGTTGTAAGTGTCTCTTTCAAAATTGAATCATGAACATTTACATTTTAGATATTTTTGCGTACGTCTGTATCTTTGAGAGGAAAATATCATTCCAAAAATACAGATTTTTTGTCAGGGGCTTCCATGATTCATTTTGGCACTTTTGTAGATGCAGCAGTATAGAAACTAGCAATCTATACTATCCTATACTGGGTGTCATTACTCATTGTCTGCATAGGCTTCTATCAGTTCTCCAGTTTCCAAACTGACCATGTCCAAATTCCATCTATGAATGTTCAGCTCTTATACCTATACACCACTAAGGGTCTGAATGATTTAGATTTACACTGTCCTGAGATGAAAATAATCATATCTTAAATGGCAATTAATGTAGTGTGGCCCTGCTTGGGCATGGCATGAAGATAATATCTTCACACACAGCGATGGTGTGTTTGTTATCAAATTCACTCAATTTCAACCTTGCAGTTTAGTAAAAATGCTTGGAAGAAAGCAATGGGAATCTCAGTAAAGATAAACGGTGCCCAACATGGTGTTGTATGATTTACATCATATAAATAGATAAATATTTCAATTTAAATGCAAAATATTAAAGTGGTGGTGGAAGTGGGTGGGAGGAGGGCAGTAGATCAATGCAAGCATTCCATTACATGCCACTCCAGGATTCATAAATAACACCCAGTGCAATTATTCCTCCTCAAATGAGCTTTTTAAAGCTGCCTTGCTACAGTGCGTCTTTATAGTAATGTTTTTATTTCCTAAACCGTGTGTTATTCTTGTTCTTAATGTAATTGGATCTGTCTTCTGGCTCATCGAGCTGACAGATACTGGTGGGAGGACAGTTTTTCAAGATCTCTGTGCACTGCTATGGGAGCAAGGCCGAGAGCAACCTGGCTTTTTGCCCTCTCTTTAAATCAAGGCATGTGAGTGCATGCACACTTTAAGAAAAAGATGCTTTGCACAGTCTTCTGTGTTGATGTACAAGGTAACAAAGGTTCTCAATCCTGAACATGGATTATCTGAATTAGGTGTAGCAGGAACTGCGTCAGGGCAGAAATGTAGACTGACTGAGAGCTGTGTATGACTGCGGTAGCTCTGGACACAGCTATAAAATAGTGATTTCGTCCTGTAAGTGGGATAAAAGAGCCTAAACCAATATCTATTAATTATGTTAGTTAAGCACATCATCCATTGTGGAAAGGTATTTTAAGAGGGTATTTTAAGAAATCTCTCAGTACACATAAAACCTGTATTAAATGAACATCAATTTGTAAAATGGACAGTAATATATTGCTAACAACAACAACAAAACAACAACAAAAGCTCTGAAAATTCGTCTAAACCAAATCAAAACAGAATGTACTAACAGAAGAATAATTATATAAAAAGATAATAAAAAGAACAGTAAAACATACAAACAGTAGAACCGTACAACACTGCATGTCATGTGAACTGTGATTAGGACTAGCAAGCATCACTCATTTCATATTTGAGCAACACCAGCATCATGGCACCATGTGCAGCAGGAAACACAGGCAATGAAAGGGCAGTGACAGTGATGGTGATGGTGATGGCTATGATGATATCCCAAAAGGTTTTTGATGCCAAGAGATAAAAAAAATGGTGGCTTTCCAGCACAATGCAGTGCCATTTGTCATCGGGCAAGGACAGTCGTAATCATCCCTCTCGCTCGCCTCCCCATCAGTCTTCCCCTGCCGTGGATCAGGATCAATCTAGGCTCATTTATTTTAATCGTCTCCTGTTTTGCTAAACTGGCAAAGTCAACGGAGGACAATGGAAACAAACCTTGCTCTGAAAACAAGCCAGAACAGTCATTTCCCCCAATCATGGGGATGTTCTTGTTATTGTGTGCTCCAGCTGCATACCTCCTCCTGATGTGTTCACCATTTTAAATCCCCTTTATTTTGATCTCAGCATCACTGACTTTGAATCAGATGATATGCATCTCATTATATATGTATATTTCCCGGTACATTTTTCATTCTTTAAAAAACACAATAGGCTTAAATAGTTTAAAACTCCCTTCTAAACATAATACCATAATATTCTCCATTTTGTTGGACCAGCTGTAGTAGAATACATTTTTTTCATACTTTACAAGATCTAACAGAGAAAAAGGGATAACATGGCAAAAGTAAATGATAAGACCATATACACCTGTCGAGACTGTATCTGCTGTGAGTTGCGCACACAGGAGGAGTAATTCTCTGAATGCCAAAAGTAAAAGTGAGAACAGAGAAATGAAGGTAAGATTCAGACCAAAAATAAACACCGGGCTCACTGAGGATCTTAGCCTACTCGCTGAAACAAATAAAGTATAGATAATCAAATCAGAATGTATCACAACTAATTGGACATCTGCAGCCTAATAGACTTGTCGTCATTTTAACGTTCATTGTTTAACTGCGGCTGTTCGTTTACCACGATAGTTATAATAACCTTACATGCAATATGACAATTTCAGACTTAGCTGGTATCTAGACGTGCCGAAGAGGATACAAGAAGAGTGAGCTCGAAGAGGTTGATACTGCCTGCCTCGATGCCTAAAATGAATCGGGGGTTGCTATGGTTCCCAAGTCCAACCCCTGCAGGAAACGTAAGCACAAACTGAATACGTAGTACTCCTGATTTGAAGAACTGTCCATTGTACTATTGTTCAAGCTAGCTATCAAAGAACGAAATATATAAAGTAGGTGATGTATTTCACTGTGTTCTTAGTGTTTTGCTCATATTTATCTAATTAAGAACCACGTAGATGGTTACTAAAATAGCCCAGTAGGTAGACGTCTCCTTGTACCTTTTCCAGGTTTGAATGATGCTATTGCTGGTTAGCTTGCTTTATAAAGCGTTTTGCAATAGAGCTGCTAAGCTAGCCAGCTAGCTATCTAGCTAGCTTATTTACGTAATAGTTATCGTTTATCTCGTTACATCCAGTTCGTGTTTAGTTACCTAGCTGTTTCAAAAGATTTGGTCCTGCTTTCATAGTAAGCTTTGTGTAGCCAGTTTTTGTCTGACTAGTAAGTTAGCTAGCTAGCTAACTAAATTGCCAGTTTACATTAACAGCTGAGCTAGTTAAATATCTAGCTAGCTAGTTATTTGGGAGGCTAAATAACCTACCCATCCTACATTGATTTTTAAATCAGATGTAGTTTATATCACGAAGTTGGACTTTGGGACTAGTAATTCTTGATTTGGTTTTCAGTGCTCATAATGCTCACAGCAGCTGTGGCTAATTCATTATCTGCCCAGTCCCTCCGCTTGCTTTGCTAACTGAGCTAGCTAACTAACTGAATGCACAGTATGCAATTAGATAGCTAGCTAGCTGTTTAGGTAGCTACTAGGAAACTTTCACGTGCTCCGCACACAGGTATTTTTTTTATGTGAACTCATTAGATTGACTCGGACCAAACTATACATTATGTATCTATTTAATTGAAGTAGGCTATGCAGGAATTAAAGATTATATGGTTCTGCCTCAGCTCAATAAGGTTGCATTTGTAGTAATAACTATGTTGTGATTACGTTATTGTCCTTTAATGATTAATTGCGTTTCTTGTTCTCCAGTGGATCGAGCATCAAAACGCAGACAGGTGAAGCCCCTGGCCGCCTCGCTTCTAGATGCTTTGGATTATGACAGTTCAGATGATAGTGATTTTGAAGTGGGAGATGCCGATGCCTCAGGTAACATGCTGCAGTTTCAAACAGTTTTGACGACCAAAGATCTTGTTCAAGCATACTTTTGAAGAAGTGAGGCCAAGAAATATTAGTTTCATATGATGTACAGACTTAAATCACTGACAAAACTGGAACCTGTAATGATTAGTGATCTGTCTGTGATCTGAGGAAAGAAACAATTTGGGGCGGGGGCCCCCCCCCCCCCCCCCAAAAAAAAAAAAAAAAAAACACCAAAAAAAAAAAAAAAAAAAAAAAAAAAAAAAAAAA
>JAOYMR010000004.1:16658697-16678919 GCA_025802075.1 Tenebrosternarchus preto | reverse complement strand
TTTTAATATGATGTAAAGAATTAAATCACTGACAAAACTGGAACCTTTAATTATTAGTTTTCTGTCTTTTTTCTGTGGAAATAAAAAATTTGGCCCTCCCCCCCCCCCCCCCAAAAAAAAAAACCAAAATATCTCCCCCAAAATATGAATAAATACATAAATCATAAGTCCAAAACCAGAAAGCCATTTGTTTAATGTGGTACAGACAGAGATGTTCAAGGCTTAAAGGCTTTATTAACACACTCGGAAGTAAGGAAAAATAAACGACAAAAACATGCTTGTGCAACATAATGACATGTAGATTTCGCTCTAAACACCAGTGAATTACAACTGGCACACATTACTGATGATGTAATTAAGCATTAAATCAATATAGAGACTTCAGAAGTATATAGAAACATCTTCTTAGCCAACTTGCAAGACAATTTCTCCAGATTAATTCAGTGGCTTTACTGTAATCCAGAAATCTCTGTAAAGGGACTCATAGAGTGCATCAGGGGAAATAAGTGAAGGCTTTTGAACAGGTCGGATCAAGTTTCTGATCCAGCTGACATTTTTCTGGCTGAAACACTTAATTTAAAGACAAACTAAAAATGTCTGGTAGCGTGACTCTACAAAGCATGTCATAAGAAGGCTGCAATTTTATCAGTGTTACTGTGTGCATTTGAGGTCAGCTTGTTTGCTATTCCAGCTTCCTTAACACTTATTAATTATAATATTAATTGGTTAATCAGGTTTGGTAGTGAAGATAGAATATGCTGTTCATATATTGTAAGAAAATGGACAAATATTAATAATATGCAAATAATATGGAGCTTAACAAAACGTCACGTAGAATGTATTTTCTGTTGAAGTTCTGAGGGTTCGTCTTACAGCAGCAATTGACACCTGAAAGATCAGAGAGGTGGCGAATGTGAGTAACTGCCACTAAAGCAGTGTCAAGCCTGTCCCTGTGGGTCAGTATTAATCGGGTAGAGGAAAGCACCTGTGGGATCTCTTCCATCATGATTTTCCCCACTGTCTCAGTACTTTCGAAGGGCACATTTGGACCCGGACTAAAAACTGAAGTTGGCCAATTTTCTCCAAGAGCAGTCATCACACTATAACTCCACTTGTCATCTTCCCTGGAGATACTGAAGTGATTATTTGGTCTTTATAGTGCTGATGACTCAGCTTATCAGATATTAAAAATAACAGATATTAAAAATAAAGTGCATTACAATAGTCTGAACGAGAGAAAGTAAGAACATGGAGTTTTCTGGACAGTTAGCAGTCACTATCACAAAGTGATCATCTAAATGCAGTGTATACAAGTCGATATAAATTGGCCTTTTTCCTGTGTATTAATTGATTCGTTCATTTATTAATTTCTTGTATAGGAAACTCTTGGTAAGGTGAAGCTGAGGTGTGCGTCAGTATCTGTGAGAGCACATTGCCTCGACTTTTGCATATTTCATTATGAACTACGAACACTAAGATACCCCATCAGGACACTGTCAACACAGATGCAGAAAGAATATCATCTTATAATGTGATTGTGACCTACCCATCTTATAATGTTATTGTGACCCACTCTGATTATAATGTGATTGTGACCCACTCTGATTACTGGTACCATGCTCTATATCTAATGGGTCAAAATAACAAATATCTAACTGAAAAAAACCTTTTATTGAGTAACCAATCAGTAAATGTATTGTTTTTTAATACATATGCTGGTGAATATCTCAACTGGACCGGCTTGAATATTGACTTAAGGATAAATTGCATTAAAACACATTCTGCTTGGTTGCAGATTCTTACAAATACTTCATGTTTGTCAAGTTAGCATTTGCTTAAGCAACGTGTGAAAAGTTAATTATAAAAATAATGTATTTATAAAGCACGTTTGAAGACCAAAGTGCTGTACAAAATACAAAACTAATAAAAGAATTAGATAGGTAAGATACAAGAATAAAATTAAAATAAAATGGAATACATCAGTTATCAATTTAAAATAAGGACCATCACACTCACTATCCTGGGAATGTAATAGAGAACAGGTGACTTTTTAGCCTTGATTTAAAAATAGAAAGAGATGGTGGAGTCATAATATCAAATGGTAGACTATTCCACAGATGAAAAAGCCCAGTCCCCTTTGTTTTGAGGCAAGACCGAGGAACAGCGAACTGTGGACCTTAAGGTCTTCGAGTGTTGCAGGGGAGCCAGCAGGTCAGATATATAAGTGCCATGAATGTCTTTATAAACCAATAACAGTATTTTAAACTGCACACTAAATCAATTGGGAGCCAATGAAGAGAAGCCAACTCTGGTGATATGTAATCACTCTTCCTAGACTCTGACAGCAGTCTGGGTGTACTTCAACTGTATTCTATTTAAAGAAATACTTTTAATGCCCATATAAAGTGCATTACAATAGTCCAAATGAGAGAAAATAAAAGATAGAATATTACAATTTTCTAATGAGCATAATTATTATTAGTATTCATTTAAAATCTAATAGTTGCATGTGTCTCTTACCCTCCATGTCTGTCAGGCTCTGAGGGCACAGGGATTGGTAGTGAGGGATCCAAAGACAGCATTGTGGGCACAGACAGCGAGTCTGCCGATGAGGATGCGTTGGAGGAGGAAGAGAGCAAAGTGCTCCATGAGGATGAGCACGATGAGCCTGACGAGCATGATGAGGAGAAGGCCAAGGAACAGCCCTCTGAGGAGGCCGGCAGCAAGGAGACCGGGGGTACCTCCAAGAGCCGCAAGAAAGGCGAGAAGGCCTCGGAGGTGGAGCTTGGTGACGGCGGAGGAGGGGGCGTGGCCGAGGAGAGTCCAGCCGAACCCAAGAAGTGGAACCTGCGACGGAACCGTCCCATGCTGGACTTCACCACCATGGAGGAGCTGAACGAGATGGACGACTACGACAGCGAGGACGACAACGACTGGCGCCCCACGGCAGGGAAGAGGAAGAGCAAGACTGCCGGGAAGGAGAAGGTCGGCAGTGAGGAAGAGGAGGACGAGGGCAGCGAGGAGGACGAGATCGAGGACGAGGACAACGAGGACGAGGACGGCGAGAACGGCAGCAGCAGTGACAGCGAGGAGGAGGTGCCGAAAAAAGTGAAGAAGAAGAAGAAGAAGGAGGAGGCCAAGGGCTCGGGAACGTTTGACGAGGACGAGACCAATGACAGCCACAGCACATCCCATGGGAAAGGAAACGAGGTGAGAACCGTCAGAGCAGAAGAGCTCTGCTCGTATGGCAAGACCACAGTGTATTACAGATGGAATTACCTCTCAGTAATTCTGATTACAGTCTTTTGCGATTATTTACATGAAGTGTAATTTAACACAAACAGAGGCCCTTTAGGATCCATAGTCGTTGACATTGGAAATGTCCAGGCAGCTGAACATGTGTTCTTACCTGTTGCACTTGTACAGAATACAAAGCTGATCTCAGGTTTTCAAGGTCGCAGATATAATTTGCAGTGTGTCAGAGTGAATGCACTTGGGAGTTCTGAGAGGATAATACAGTCAGATAATACAATCAGTGGCTTTTAGCCTATTCCATCAGACTGAACTTTTCAAAAGACTATTAGGTCTCCCCTGATAATCGACTTATCTGAAAACTTGGAGTCAGTATAGCGGATTGACTAATCCGTCAATCTCCGCGGTGAAATTAGGTTGAGAGATTGTCAGCTTTGCTGCATTTTGGCTGAATTGTCCCCTAATCTGAGATCAGCTTGCTGTGTCAGTAGTGCTGTTTAAGACCAGCGTTTGAGTTTGGGGGAGCTGGTCTCGGGTCAGCATGGCGCAGGTGCGTTGTGCTCTGAGCTGCCTCCACCGCATGCTTTCAGCAGGACTCTCTGCTGGAGCGGCCCCAGCCGTGGAGCTCACAGCGGATGGAGCACATCCTCATCTGCTCTGTGTGCCTGGGGGACAACAGTGAGGACACCGATGAGATCATCCAGTGTGACAACTGCGGCGTGACCGTGCATGAAGGTAAACCCATCCGCCACGCAAGCAGCCGTAGCTCGGATGTTTATCCGAAATGTGTGAGCAAACTTTTTTTCAAAATAGGAGAAAGTTAAGTGTATAATATAGGGGCCATTTGAAGAATATTTATAGCATTGTTCCCTTACTTAGCACTTCCTCCTGTTATTGAACTGCTTAGCTGTCGCGCTGCCTCGTGACCATTCTCATCCTAAAATGCTCTCCTCACATCTGAAGAAGTTGGGCAGATTTTGTTGCTTCACGCCTTCCACAAACCGTCCCGTCTGTTTGCGAGCCCCAGCGAGACCAGGGGCGGGGCTCCCTCGCAGCGACAGGGGAAGACAGACGGGGAACATGACCTCGCGCTCGTCCTCCCTCGTCCCGTTCAGTCTGTCTCGCCCCAAACCAGCGTTTTGAGGAGCTGCTCGGGGAGGCACAGGGACGGGAGGTGTGTGGGGGAGAGTAAAGCTTCATCATCCTGCATTATTAGCTCATTGTGTCTGTGACTTGTTGGAAACAAAATCAATTACTCTTTAAATCGTCTTTTGGCCTCGACCTGCACTTTCAGACAGCCCTAGTTAACGCCGGCCATGCCCTACTGGATCAGCCTGACACCCCTAATTTCCAATTACTCATTTGGCTTTTATTTATTTATTTTTTATTTACCCACTGATTTATTTGCCGATGCCTTGCTGATTCTAGGCACCCACCCACGCACAGATCCTGCAACAATAACTCTGAAATAAACAAGAAGTGCTGTCCTGTTCTGAAGGCAATTAGTAGGTCCTTTTGGGGGGTGTTTATGTGGATACCGTTTGAAAATGATCACAATCGTGGAGGATTGTGTGTGTGTGTGTGTGTGTGTGTGTGTGTGTGTGTGTGTGTGTGCGAGAGAGAGAGCGAGAGAGAATGAGGTAGTTGTGGGCAAGTTATTGTTATCATCATAATTACATCATGCTACAGTGATCTCAGCACATAGCATATTAGTACTTCTAGAATACTTGCCAACAGCACATTTCACAAAAAAAAGAGACATTTAGCCCAATTATAGATCATATGTAAACACAACCAGTGGTGTCATACTGTCACATTAAAACTGGATAAAAACAAGAAGCTGAATATTGGAACACTGCTCTTTTTTTTCTCTTAAAGACATGGATTTTTCTTCAACTAAATGTTGTGATACATCTCATGTATTGTGAAAAAATGCCTTTGAGTAATATCGCCCACCCCTGTCAGGAGGTTCATTCCTTTTCATTGTGATGAGAAGCTTCAGGTGGGCCCACAGATATTAGAGTGCATTACAGGTGCTGCTTGTGTCTTTCTAGTGTCTAGGTGATGCATGGAGATGAAACAGTGCTGACAAAGATGGACCACGACCCTTGAGCTGCTCACACACACACACACACACACACTCACACTCGCGCTCTTTAGCACCAGCTCACTGGAACAAGCCATTTAAGCCAGTAACGGTGAATCAGGGGGCTGACCTTGAAACCCCAGGGTCCTTTGATGTGTTGCAGTGTTGCAGACTCAGCCCACGAAACCACACACACTTAATTCATGGACACACAAGGAGGGTCTGTCTCTCACACTCGCATTCTGTCTTCCTTTACGTACGCCTGTCTCTCAGGCACACACATGTACATGAGGAGGTGCTGGATAACACTCTCCCATCTTTCTTTGTTACCTCTCTCTCTCTCCCCTCCCTCCCTCTGTGGCTCTGCTCTGAGAGCTGGTTAATCTCCATGAGAAGTGGCCTCAGGAAGCATGAGAGCAGTGCAGTGGAGGCTTAGGAGGTGGCTGTTGGTAGAAGGAGCTCTTGAGGCCAGTTCTTATCTAGTTCTCTCGTACTCAGGGCTGTCTGTTTTGACTCCTCCATGATGAACCAACAACCACACATTTGCCATTTCCACTGATCAGTTATGCAAATGTGGTTTTCCTAATTGAACAACCCCGCATCTTTTAGAAGTCATGCAAGGCATTTCTACAGATATTCTACAGAACCTTTTAATTTTTTTATTTAATTTATCTATTTAATATTGAAAATTGAAATGATCAATTCCTATGTTCCTTTCTCATTTCATGTTTTTAGCAGATTGTTACACAAGAGAATGAGGGAAGCTGGAATGTATCATTGCCCCCCCCCAAAAAAAAAAAAAAACACAAACAAAAAAAACATTTTGTAGTGTGTTTGTTGTAGAGAAGGATGCCAGCAACCTTGACTAGAGGGACAGCTGTTTTGCTCCAGAAACTATTGCCAAGTGCCGGCCACGCTCTTGGGCCAGGTGTGCCATGACGGAGGGGCCATCATCGGGCCAGGGCTATGGAGCTGGGGCGGTTGGCATGGGTCTCAGGGAGGGGGGGTACACACCTGCCTCAGTCGCACACACTCACCTGAGCCCTATGCGCTGGTCTGGAATGGCGACCCGTGAAGAACGCAGCTCAGCATGTGCCAGATCCTTCCTCTTCTGATGTCACCAGTAGCGTGTGAGGGCGATAGCCAGACGCAGGTGCTGCTGCGTTTGTGAGCTGGTCGGTGTCGGCTCTGCAGGTGATTTTCACGAGGCTGCGGTTTCCTGGCTAAAACGGGTTAAGTGACTCAGAGCATTATCTTACCCAGGCTTAGGCTGTGATTGGGACGGCTGTGGTTGGGACGGCTGTGGTTGGGACGGCTGTGGTTGGGACGGCTGTGGTTGGGACGGCTACAGGCGTGGTTGGTTGCAGGATCAGAATGATCTGGATTTTTGTCCGGTTTCTTACAGAGCAGATTATTAACCAAGCATGCTGTTGTGCTTAATGTTACATAATTTGGAAAGAACTTTTAAGACACTTTTTGGGGAGCGAGAAGCAAATGATTTGGAAATGTTTCTGGGACAAAGACGGAAAGGGTGAGAAACAGGCTGGCAGAGGAACTAATAGACAAGGATTGATTGTCTTCTGGCACACAAGTGTTGGATGTGGTAATTGCAGAGCTTGGACATCCCTGGAGGTCTTCATTTATGGACAGCCTCTCAGGTGGCTGCAAGTGAAGGCTAGGGCAGGCAGTGCAGAGGCTGCCAGGAACTGGCATATGCACACACACATGCACACAGGTGCACACACACTTACTTCTGTTGAGAGTTCAGGCACAAGCTGTGATTTATTAAAGTGTAATCTGGGTTACTCAATTATGCCACCATCACCGTTTTCCAAGTTGTTTATTCTTTATTTTTGTGTCTCTTATTCACACAAAACAACAACAAATCCAGTAGTGAGGCTATTAAAATTGTACCCCAATAAAAGGCATCACATTGTCTATTAATGCCCTTACACTTATTGGACCACTGATTAAAATGCTGGTGGTATTGGATTCATTGAGATCTTAATGATGTTGGGACTGTAAAGTTAATTATTTCCCCAAAAAGTGTGCAATTAATTTAAGTTGTTTACTTGGCTGAATGTGGATTCTGTGTATTTTTTTAAAAAACTAACAATTTTTAGTTAGTTCATCTAAACTTTGTGTTTGATCAGTAAATCTATCTCCTTTACGTGGGTAAATAAGCTACATTTTGGCTTAAAGCCTGTGATCTCCTCATTTAGAATTGCCTCACATAACGGTTCAACAGTGCAATGGCTTCTGCCTGTCTTCTTTTCCTCTTTCCACAGCTATTACTACTTTAATGTAATAGTGTTTACAAGTCGTAATGTTTCTCACTGTGTCCGCTCCTCCTGGGGGAGGGGGGGATGTACAGACATGATACAGCAGTGCGATGGACATGGTCAGCTGATTCTGCCAGCACTACATTACATGCCATGCTCTGTTCCTGCATGACAGCTCTAATGGACCTCCTCTGTCACTTTTTAAATATAGTGTAAATATCTGAAATTGCACATTTTGAGATTATTGTTAAAAAAAAAATCTAAGGTTAAGATTTCTCATCTTTTTAGTCAGTTTAAGTAATGTTTTTGAGTAAAATTATCTCGGCATGTTCTTGCTTACATGAATCAAAAATATCTGGCAATACCAGATTTTTAGAGAATTTTACTTTCTACTTGGAAACGTTACTGAATATTTGAGGTTAGGGTAAATTTGAGTATAGATCATTTTCCCTGTATACCTCTTGTTTGAGACCTGTGTATTGCTGTTATTAATTTTGGAGGGTGTCATTAAGGAGTGGGCTTAACGTGCTCCTGTATCCATTCCATTTCACCTGGCCTGCACTCCACTTTATCCTTTCACACAGCTGGATAATTACCAAATTAATTCAAATCAAATGTCTGGCTCAAGGTTAAAAACATGCTTCCTTCCCTTTGGTTCCTGAACTCCCATCCCGCATGTTGCTTGTTCCCGCGAATCCTCCCTGCTGCTAGTCAGATGCTTCTCAAGAGATCGGGACCACAGGTGCACCCAGCTAATGGGCACTGTCCTGAAGGCTTTTCTACTTGACGTTTTTGTCATGATGTATCGGCTCTGCGTTTGCTATATTACTATATACTATATTTGTCACTATTCATTTCTCAGAACCACTGTGATTTCTTGGAAGACGACTGGCCTAGTTAAGTAGTTGTTTCATTAGATTGTGTCTTGCCTGATCTTCATTATCTTGCTGGTGAATGTGGGTGGCTGAACTGGCAAAGCACTGTTAACCCCCAAAGGACTTTTAAATGATAGATTTGAACATTAGAATCAGTTTGTGTTGGGGGGGGGGGCAAATGGATTTTAAGAGGAAATTTCCTAAAAGATTTTATTTTAAAAGTCTTTTATTTCAAAACGCCTCATCCACAACCCCCCCCCATCCCTGGATTTAAGGAGTTAGGCTTTTTATCGAGGAGTTAGGTCTCATTATCGAACTATGATTGAGCGGTTCTGATTCGAGCGAAGGAAGCCCATCTCAGCTCTCTCTCTCTCTTTATCCTCATCTCACTTCCACCTCTTTTCCCTCCGCTCGCCCCCCGGCTGTCTTGGTAGGCAGCAGGTCTGTCAGTTCTAATTGGCTGTGCTCATTCGCACCCTCAGCCCGACTCAGTTCTGCTGCTCGTATCTGTGCTCCTGCTCTGGAGGCGGTCTCTGCTAATAATACTAGAGCTCTCCATTAAGCCCTCTCCAGTTAATCTTGGATGAAAGTTTTCAGAATATAAGCCAAGACAGCATTCAAGGAATTTCACCTCTTTCTCTTTCCCTCGTTCTTTCTCTCCCTCCCCCCCCTCTCTCTCTCTCTTTCTCTGTCTGCCTCGCTCACTCACTCTTAATTTAATCTGAGAACAAATGTAAAGTGTGTGTGAATGTTGCTTTATGTTAGCTGTTCCAACACTCCTGCATTAACAGTTTACAGTTAAAATGCTGTAATTTCCTGTCGATAAAAACAGTTAAAAATTTTATAGCAAGAAATTAGAGAACCATCGGTGAGTAACAGTAAAGCCTTAATAATGCCATTTATATCAGCGTGGCCATGGTCATCAGGAGACATGCAGTGAATTCAAGATGGACAGGTTCATAATTTATAACATTGTCCATTGCTACAAGAAGATAAAAATGCAATGCTCTGGATATCTGTAGCTGTGGGTACACGCACTGGATAGTGTTAGTTATTGGGGACACTTTGACATGTCATTGCATTGTATGCATTGCTATCACACTCCTTCACATACAAGCATGCCAGACCGAGCCCTCTACAAGCCTCTCCACATTAAATCTTGTGACCATAAAAAAAAAAAAAGTATCCCTTTTGATTCTTGTCTTTTCACTTCTGTTTAACTGCCAAGCTTGTCCTTTCACAAGAATAATCTTGACTTCTTGGATTATGAAGCTACCCCATGGTCATCACTCCCCCCACCCCCCCCCCTATTGGCTCGTATTAGCCTGTACCCTGCGGTTCCAGCTTTGTAGCTCCGTTCAAAAGGAACATCGCAGATTTGCTCGATGGATTCAGCAGTAAGTCTGTTAAAGCAGGACCCTGATCAGTGGGTTCAAAGCCCAATGAGCATTAAGCGCCTAGCTGTTGCCAGCAGCGCTACAGTAATACCTTTCTCTAAGGAACTAACCATCGAGCTGGGCTGTGTGGACCCTCACGGGGTGGTTCCTCTCTAAGGAACTAACCATCAAGCTGAGCTACATGGACCCTCGGAGGGTGGTTCCGCTTGCCCTTGCAGCTCTCAGTGGGCTAAAAACTAGCGCAAAAACTCTCGTTTGCCTTCCACAGTCTTGGGGGACCATGCATGCCCTATGCTGAAGATAGCATAAGAGGAATAGACCATCAACTGTTTGGGAATGCCAAGATTTGAAATCTAATTTTCCTGTGTGTGACTCACCTCACTCACTGAACACAAGCTATTTTAACCCGGGCTTATGTACACTATAGCCCCACGTTGAGCCCATTTTGAGTCTTTACTAGGAATTCTGCTCCTAGATGTTTCTCGTACATTCAGCTTCTTAAAAGTTATTATCTTTCCATATCTGTGTTTCCCAATGGAAGCTATGAAACACCGGAACCATGGCCTCTCTCTCCTTCCTCATTCAGCCTGCTGGGTTCTGCGAGTTTGCTATGATAAGCGCGTTGAACTCCCAAGTTTATTCGCCAGCCCCTCCCTACACTACTGCTGCCTCCAGGCTGCTTTGTTGAATTAGGAAGGAGAGCGTTATCTCTGAAATGGCAGCGAGGAGCTGATTGCCGTCCTCATTGGTGGCACAGAGCACGTTTGCCGGGTTTAATAGGTGCCAGGGTAACCCGATCAGCGCAATAATTGTTTTTGCAGCCCTGGAAAATTAAGAAGACAATATTTAGAATGCCTTCATGGGCTTTGGTGCTTCTAGCCTTTCGCTTGCATGATATTGCCATTTGCTCAGATGGCCTTGTGCATCCTGTGGGTAGAAGTCAAAAGCATAAAGAGAAGAGTGGAAAAAGGACTGGATAGTGTGGAGGCAGACAGGTGATGAGGAGTTGCAGCGTGTCATTGCTCAGACTGAGCATCTTCTCTGCAGGCTTACAGAAGACAAAGTGATGCAACATTTTTTATAGTCCTGATTTATATTTGGACTTTTGCAATCAGATACAAGTGTTTTATTGCGATACCATAGAGAGACCTTCAGAAAACTAATTTTCACTGTGTTTAGCGAACATGTGTGTTGAGCTGTATAGGACTTAAAATAAGGAATGTTCACGGCTAAATAACATTAAGTGACTAGTAAATGTTCTACAGAAGTGTCTCCACAAAAACTTTTTGACCAAAAACATGCCTGTAGAGAGGTTAGCTTACATTATATTAAGTGAAAAAGGCTGCATAAATCGCTAATTAAAGCTAGCTATTTGACTAGCATGTTATCAAGCACATGAACAGCCTGAAATCTGCTACAAAATTTTTGTATTGCATCTTTGCACAAAAAAGGTGCAGTAGAGTGGAGCAACAAATGTTTAGAAAGCACCCAGACGATGACCAATGTAAGACCCTCTCCACCACAGTTTTGAAGTTAAATGACTTCTGTTGCTTCTACTAATAGTAATAATGACCATTTTCCTCCCTCAGGTTGCTATGGAGTTGACGGTGAGAGCGATTCAATCATGAGTTCGGCCTCTGAGAACTCCACAGAGCCGTGGTTCTGTGATGCCTGTAAAAACGGAGTCACGCCCAGCTGTGAACTCTGCCCCAACCAGGATGGAATTTTCAAAGAGACAGATGCTGGAAGGTGTGTTGTCTTCAACGTCCCTTTCAGCACCTACTGCCGCTTTTTGACATGCATTTCTTCGTTTGTTTTATATATTTACTTTTGGAAGTGGGGAGCTTAACTTTCTGAATTTTGCTCTGCTCAGCAACTTTCCGAAAATTGGTTTGTTGTTCATTAAGACCTTGGAGGAGAAGTAACATGAGGCTGAGAATTCTCAGGAAAAGAGAGAGAGAGAGAGAGAGAGAGAGAGAGAGAGAGAGAGAGAGAGAGAGAGAGAGAGAGAGAGAGAGAGAGAGAAAGAGAGAGAGAGAGAAAGAGAGAGAGAAAGAGAGAAAGAGAGAGAGAGAGAGAGAGCGCGTGGTAATAGGATAGAGGTGGAGCTGAGAAAGAGGTGGTGTGTGTGGAGCGGGGGTGTGGTGTGTGTGGAACGGGGGTGTGTGTGGAGCGTGGGTGTGGGGACTCGAGCCACGTTATCGCTGATAGTGCTCCTCAGCTCGCCTGCACCCGAATTTGCTACTTCACTAGAGCATGAAAAACACAGCAAATTAAAGTGTGGAGCGCGTGCTTGCCAGAGATGGATATCTTTATATTGGACTTCGGATTCCCGTGCCCCAAGTCTGCATTTGAAATTTTGTCAAAAGAAATGGTCAAGTTAGAGCCAGTTCGAACCAGCAATTGAGGATTTCCTTGCCTGAAAGTGGTGAGGGAGCAGAACTTACTGAAGCAGTGCATTTCTCTCCATTGCCCGATTTTGTATTCGTATAATCTAGGCACAGCTTTGTCTCTTTGAATACTGACAAACCTCATAAATAGCCATATATTAATATACAGCCTAATGCAGCAGGTCTGTTTGTCAGTATGCTGAAATATAAACTGATTCATAATCAAGGCTAGCTTCATGGGTTTGTGTTCTCTTCAAAGGTGGGTGCATGTGGTGTGCGCCCTCTACGTTCCAGGGGTGGCGTTTGGAGACATCGACAAACTGAGGCCAGTTACTCTCACAGAGATGAACTACACCAAATATGGTGCCAAAGTAAGCATGAACATTACTTACTTTTACTTTTGACATGTGATAATTTTACTTGCCAGACATTTTGAGGTCTTTATTTACATATAGTAAAATAAATGAACTTGGTTAAAAAATATTTAAAAAGCAGTCCTGTTTTAGGTCAATCATCTGATTCTATGGTAAATGGAAGAAACGGACATCATGGCATCCACTGATAAAAATTAAACATTTTATGTACATATTTTAATACTTTACTAATGGATATTATTTTTCTTCCAGTTGATTACTAGTAGTTACTTTCTTTGCTTATAAGGGCACAACACCTGCTGTTCTGAAGTATATTTCATGTACATTTTGCTGTGTAGTGGAGATCAGCATTCCCAGCAGGCTCAATGCTATACCAGTACCATAGTCTACAGTATATGTGCCCTTAATCTACTTATATGGTTCATTTAGTAATGAAGATTTCATAACAATTCCACTCCTGCCCACATAGAATCTGTTCCCTTCCCTTCAACTCTGTTGAATCACGACATTCTGACATTTTCTTTACCTCAAAGTAAGTTTTAGGGTCAGTAAGCCAGAATAGGGTACATATACAGTGAGGCAAATTACATTTAAAAGCACTTCAGAGTCTTACTTTAATGTTTTTTTTTTCTTTAATGTTAGAAATAAAATTGCTCCTGAAAAGACTATTATTATTTTAATTTTGAGCTCCTGTAATTGACATATTTTCAGGGTATGAAATGGTGACCTTCTACTTCGTCAGGTGCTGACAAAGTCAAACAGGCTTTTAGTGTCTGGTTGTCCAGCTTATCACTAATGGAGAATTATGCAATAAAAATGAATTTAGACACTTTATAATGATTACATGTGCACTTACATATTCAGTCTCTGATATACAACCATTACACAGAGTTTCTCAGATTATTTTTTTCAAAACCACACGTAATCTAAGATGATTATCACAAGAGAGAACGTATCAGTGTGTAGTGTTTGACCATAATAGTATTTGAAGACCATCTTAATTAAAATGTAGCTCATTTAGAAGTAGCAGAATACAAGTTGTAGGCTGTTTGTTGCATTTTGCAAAAGCATGATGACCAGTGGGCTCATGTTTAGGAGCTGTTTGTGTGTGTGTGTGTGTGTGTGTAGGAGTGCAGCCTGTGTGAGGACGCCCGCTTTGCCCGCACAGGCGTGTGCATCAGCTGCGATGCTGGCATGTGCCGTTCCTTTTTCCATGTGACGTGCGCTCAGAGGGAGGGGCTCCTGTCCGAGGCTGCCGCTGAAGAGGTGAGCAGGGGCCGCGGCGTCCCTGAGCTTTGCACGCGCGGCTCTACTCTGCAGGGTGGGGTCATGTTACAGGAATCGAACCTCCACAGGCGAAGCAACGATGAAGCAAATATCGGTTTGCTCCTGTCGGATCACAGGACAGTAATTGTTCTGGTGAAAACATGGTGCGAATAAGTACTGATTCCCCCTTTGGAATTTTCTGACAGGTGTGTTTAAAAGATTTAAGTTGGACCTGATCCTCTGATGATTCAAATGTGGAAATTTCAATGTCTCAGTGTCCTCGCAAGGCGTTTTGATCTCATCTTTCAGCATCTTTTTCTCTGTTGTGATCCATCATGGAGCTATATCCTTATGTCCTTTTATGAAGCCCATGTGTGGGAGCTGTGAGAGCTTGCTGTCCTGTGTGAGTGTGTGTGCGTGTGTGTGTGTGTGTGTGTGTGTCTGAGTGCATACACAGTGTAATAAAGCAGCTCTAAGCTGCCAGAGTCCTTCATTTCTGAGGCTTTCCTTATGCAGGAGCGCTCATGCCCTGCTGGGCCGGGATACAGGAGGCATTAGGATTTACGCCTGCTGACAGCCATCACCAAGGTGGTGTGATGATCAAACAGCTCCCTGGACTATGCCGCTACGTACGGAGTCCTGCAGGGCTCTCTGTAGGGGAGAGAGTTGTCTTCCTCATTCAGGCACTGCCTAGAGCGTTAGCTCATTTTCACTGCTCAGAACTTCCAGCTATTTAGTGAGATCAGACAGGCTCAGCCATCAAGACGACAAGACATCTATTAACTCCCAAGGTATCTGTTAACTCCACGTGAGCTGCAGAGCAAAGTCTCAGGAAATGTTAATTATTGTTAATTGTAATGGTTAATTCTCTTTTGTGCCTTACATTGGGATCAAGTTGCGCCAGTGTAACAAGTTCAGGAATTCTCCCAGTGCTAGCCAGTAGTTACAGCCCATCAGTTTTATGGCCCAAATATGTAGGCTGTATCGGAGGGGCCCCTGGCATATAGGTGACGCTCAGCGCTGATAAACACTTGTGGTGGGGGGGGAGGTTGTGTGCTGCCTGCTCACGGCAATCCACTTAAACCACTCAGCTGTGCAAAGGGCCTCGTATCAACGGGTTTGTGTGCGATAGCGTCCAGCGAGACACCTTAAGCCTAAACGATTCGCCGGGCACAGGGAGGTGGAAAATGGCCGGGGAAGGGGAGGTGGTCAGGCTTACACACGGGCGGATGCTTGCAGGTGGAATTCAGAGCCGCCGAGGAGAAAATGTCTCCTCTGTAATGATGTGACTCAGACGTTACAGGCCCATAACAAAGAATAAGTTAAGAATCACAAATACTTTATTCATCCCAAGAGAAATGTGTCACAGCACTGCTTAGAACAGAACAAACACAACAATACAATAAAATAAAATGACATGAAGGGGGGGGGGGGGCCCAATGTAATACGAACTAAAACGGTACATTTAATATTACCTTACATGTTCAGTGTAGCAGTAGTAAGCATTATCATATTACATGTTGTGAAAACAGCTCTTAACGTACAATTCTCAAAAATCAATGTATGAGAAGGCAGTGTGTGATATAAGGAATATTTACTGTCCATTATGCATTGGCTGTGTATGAAGGGAGGAACATGGGGCATTATTAACATTCAAGTGCCATGTAGTTACAGCAAGAGGTAGAGTTGTACAGTTTAATGGCCACCTCTCTGTGGAACATTGGGGGGGGTTTCAGCCTGACGCTGTTGATGCTATTCATCTTAACAAAGCTCGTTGTGAAGGAGACGGGAGGTGTTGTTTAGAACCCTCACCAGCTCATTAAGCATTCTCCTCTCCACCATCACCCCCAGTAAGTCTAGTTCAGTTCCAATAATGGGACAGGCTTTCTTGACAAGCTTGTTCAGTCCGTTGGCGTCTCTTGCTTTCAGACCACTCCCCCAGCAAACCTTTGCTGGTAGAAGTGTTTTGTTGTTATCGTTTTGTGTATACGCATATAACCGTGGTCAAAAAAAAAACACACTTGGAGTCTGGTCCAAATGTCCCACACACTTTTCTACTGGATTACTTCTGCCTGACACATGTACAACATACAGATGCTTCTATAGTCTGTTTCTGCATCCTGCCTGCAACAGTACTGTACTGTACTGACAGTACAACTAAACAACGTCTCAGTAGTCTTTGCGTCCCACCCACAGTGCTATTGGATCGGAAGAAATGCTGGATCACATTGACGTAAAACCCAATCAAACGCGATTTTCGATGTTTGTGATTACCTCGAACGAAGCAGGGTCCGTTCTTATGTCAAGGTTCGGCAATTCAGTTGGCAAAAAGCACGATGCGCTCGGTTGTATTTCGCTCACTCACTCTGACACACGGTGGACGACGCGCGTCAATACGCTCCTCGCACAGTTTTTGTTCCGACGCTCACAGGTGCACTCCAGCCGAACGGCCGTGACTCGTGCTTGCAGCATGAGGCCTGCCTGAAGCATCACGTTTGTTTGGGAGCAAACACAGTGTGCAGACCCATACTGGTCCCATAGTAGGTTGAACGTTTTCAGAATATGTGCCTAAAGCCCATTTAACACCAGACGCACAGCAGCTGTTTGCTATTTCACACTGGACGTGACTCACTGCAGTAATCTGCATGTATAGGAACACAAAGAAAAATATTCCCAGGGAAGGGGATGAGCTTTACAGAAGCCAGCTCCATGGAAACGATAACACAATATCTGTTAATAACAGATATTTATTTATTTATTCATTTATTTATTTCCCCATGTGATTAAAACAGCTTCTGTTCTGAGGAGTTTTGTCAGCAGTTTTGTTCAAAAGTACTAGTGAAAGGTTTTGAAGTTTCTTTTGAAAAGTACTGATTCTCAGTGTATTTATGCTGCTGAGTAAAAATATGGTCTAGGATAGCCATTTTCTGTTTTGAATGCGGGCATAGATTACATGATATAAAAACAATACTGCATCATTTTTAGGATCGTAACTGGTGCAAAAGGTTACATTGATAGGAGCATGTGTCTTGCATATGAGTATTGCTAACTATGCAGACAAGTCTCCATAAAGCACTAGTATTTGTAACACCATAACATATTCATTAAATGGAAGTCATTTTTCTATACAATTTCTGGTGATTTTCATTTATATTTACATTCATTAAATGCACACACGTCTATTAATGTATTACATACAAATATTCCATTTTAAGAACTTATGAATAAGAGTTGCATTCTAGTAATTTTTTTAACACTGCATACATCAAATTTATGGTAAATGAATATCAGCCCCAAATATTGGTTATTGGTGTACTTGAATGCTAATAATCGGTATGGGTATCAGCCATGAGAAAAAACAAAAACGTATCAGTCAACACCTTTGGGAATGGTTGAATTAGGAATTTGTAACTACAATGCCCTGTCTAATTTCTTGTTCTTGTACTGGTCTAATTGTAGATAGTGATACTTCTTCTCATGTAAATGTAGCTAGTGATACTCCTCATGTAATTGTTGCTATAGTGATACTCCTCATGCCACATGTCTCTTCTGTTGAGGCCTATACTCCATCATTCTCTTATATGTGTCCTTGACCTCCCTGATCAATTTTAACTTTGTCTGCAGCTCTGATTAACCTCTTTTTGTCATTAAAGAGGGCCTTCATGTTCTTAGTAATACAGGGTTTGTTATTTCGGAAACACCATACCGTGCAGGTTGGGATGATCTAATCCGCACAGAAGGGCCATAGCCTCAAAACAGCCTCTCAGAGCTTCAGTCATACCATGTGACCATCTCCTGAATGTCTCGGGGTAGCAGGCTGCTGAACTAGAGGCTTATACTGGGGCAAGAGGTGGACTAGATTATGTCTGCTCATTACCATAACCAGGTTGTGATCTGCAGAGTGGAAGCAGGGCTGCGAAGCATTAAATTCTCTGTGGGGAAAAAAAGTGGCGACCAGGCCGCTCGACGTTTCCTGGAAGACACTCTGTTAAAAGTGAGGATATGTTCAGACCTGTTGTTGTGGCGTTTTCGTCACAGTTATCTGCACACGCACAGACTGCAGTCTGGTGTCATTACCACGGAGCGCAGAAGGGCTGAGCCCTGCTTCACAGCATACACTGCTATCTCCCACCATAATGAAACCATACATTAGAATTATCAGGCATACCGGAATTGAAGAACACAAAATGATTTCTGGAGGAATGGGCCATGTAAGCATATCTAGAAATGTGAGAGGATACATAATACTTTAGAACATATAGATTGTATTTTTAAATCTTTATGCACAAATATTGTCTAATCTCTATGCACAAATGTATGGTTCTCGGTGCAAAGTACATTAATGGGAGGCTTTGTTTGGTTGAGGTCTTCGGTGGTCGTTCACTGCCAGCGTACTTGTATCCTGGCAACAGCTTCTTGACCAGACAAAATTACATGAACAAGGTCCAGCCTACTGGCTTGTGATCAGTCAAATTAACAGCGGCCTTGTTTCAGTTTCAGGTGCTCAATTTGTAGCCAGCAGAGAACACACTGTAACTAGTAATAAAACAACAAAGCAGATTGCATCCATTTATCACAGGCATACACATGTCCAGTGCAGACTTTGTCTACTTTGTCTGTTTGAACAAACAATGACCTTTAGACATTTTCTCACCGAGTTCTTGCAGGTTCTGCTTGGACCCTCGCATTCACGTCAGACTGTGTTTCTCCTTCTCCGTGGATATGTCTCTCCGTAGGACATAGCCGATCCATTCTTCGCCTACTGCAAGCAACACGCTGACCGCTTTGACAGGAAGTGGAAGAGGAAGAACTACCTAGCCCTGCAGTCCTACTGCAAAGTCTCCCTGCACGAGAGAGAGAAGCAGCTCACCCCTGAGGCCCAGGTCTGTTTCAACACACCACCGAGGCTGCCAAGCCTCAGAGCCCATCATCCTCTGCTGGATCAAAGCACTTGGGTTATCGAGCCCTTCCACCACTAACAGTATCTTAGTGACATTTACGGCATATTTCTGTCGTACACTGTCTGTGGACCTATGACAATAGTAGTGCTAGTTTACAATATCGTCAGTTTACTGCGTGGAAATAACCTGGAGGTTAACCATCCATAGATGTTTGGAACAGCTCTTGGTTTGGATTTGTTTGCGAGTCCTTCCCTAACGGCACGCCCCACCCCCAGGCGAGGATCACCACGCGTCTGCAGCAGTACCGGGCCAAGGCAGAGCTCTCGCGCAACACGCGGCCGCAGGCGTGGGTGCCGCGCGAGAAGCTGCCTCGGCCGCTCACCTCCAGCGCCTCGGCGATCCGCAAGCTGATGCGCAAGGCCGAGCTGATGGGCATCAGCACGGACATCTTCCCCGTGGACACGTCCGACACCAGCGCCAGCGTGGACGGCCGACGCAAGCACAAGCAGCCCGCCCTCACCGCCGACTTCGTCAACTACTACCTAGGTGCGTCGCTGTTCTCGCCGACAGGCCGAGCAGCCGCTAACTGAGACGCTGTCGTGAAGCCGTCAAGGCGCGGGACGACGATCTTCGCACTTTGTCTTATTGACAGCGTGTCTAGAACAGCACTGTAATTATTTTGATGGAGTTTTTATGCCATTTTGAGATCCCAAAAGGATAGAGGGCAATGAGGCATAAAGCATTTCTCAAATAATTTCTCATGTGTCATCAGAGGTCACCATGTTTGTTGTTCGCATATTTTTAGCACGTTTTAAACATTTTGTTCCAGTATTCCAGAATGGTTTGTGCTTACCCTTTAAAGGGACATACTGGGCCATTCCTTTGACTGCCCTGCATGTTACTCACTGGACAGCCTGGAGAGACACACTCCTCTTTGAACTGCTGTAATGTTCTAAAGACCTTAAAATGAGCCCACTAAGTACATTAGATGGCCACCTAGAAATTGGCGTCTATAGCCGCGTGGAAGCTTTTGCTCATCTGAATGTAGAAACCCCCACGTCCTCGCGTTACCACTCATCCCTCACTGCAAAACAGCAGGCGGAATTAAGAGAGCGAGTGCCAGACATGCATTCCACTCGGTATGTGGCCTTGCAAAGAACCACTCGCCCTCCAAATGAGTGATGCTAAGAGCAGATGTGTGGGGTAACCTTGGGCGCACACTCCATTAAGCTCCAGCAGGAGGCCTACCCTCCATCAGTGCGTAGTCTCTCTCTCCCTCTCTCTCTCTCTCTCTCTCTCTCTCTCTCTCTCTCTCTCTCTCCCTCTCTCTCTCTCTCTCCCTCTCTCTCTCTTTCTCTCTCACACACACGTATGCCACCATGTCTGCTTTTGTTCATCT
>JAOYMR010000004.1:16644324-16658597 GCA_025802075.1 Tenebrosternarchus preto | reverse complement strand
CTCTCTCTCTCTCTCTCTCTCTCTCTCTCTCTCTCTCTCTCTCTCTCTCTCTCTCTCTCTCTCTCTCTCTCTGAGACGCTTTTCTTCCTGTAAGTAGATAACCGCATTGATCTGTATGTGTCCATTGGTATTCAGAGCGGAACATGCGGATGATCCAGATCCAGGACAACATCTCGGAGCAGAAGAACCTGAAAGACAAGCTGGAGAGTGAGCAGGAGAAACTGCACGTGGAGTACAACAAGGTACAGGAGGGGGAAAAAAAAAAAAAAAAAAAAACCCACACCACCGCCACACCTTCCATTGCAGCCCTCTTGTGTGGCCTGTACAAGCAGGCGAGGGTGTGATTAATCACTGGAATCGGAGTGAAGTTATTTTTTTTCTCTTCCTTCTGTTCAGTCCTTTCACTTCAGAGCCCTCCTTCCATATTAGCAGACATTTTCTGCTAAAGAGCATGTGAATGACCTCCTCCTCTTCCTCCTAACACCAATTATCCCCCATTTATTTACATGAATGTTACTTTAGAAGCCCTGCCACAGGAAAAAAAAAAAAAAAGGAAAACGGCGTAAATGGAATATATTAGCATGGAAGCCTTTTATACAATAGGCCACGCCTACCATACACCATACCAACCTCCATCAGCCCCATCCCACCCAACACAAGGTGCACCTGCACCATCACCAGTGCAACATCTCGCGCTTGGCTCTTCCTGAGCATGCGATCCCTGGCAGTGTGAGATTGTTGATGGAATTCCACGAGGCCTGAAACTTCTGAGGGGGAGGGGCGTAAGCAGAGGGAGTTAATGTTGCGTTCACTCTTCCTGCGCGACACATATTAAACGTTATTAATGGAGTGTGTGTTGCTAATTGCGTCGCTCGAATTGCTTTAAGATGACTCTGGCCTTGGGAGAAGGCGGTGACAAATTGCTGTTGGACACGGAGGGACTGTTACCGCACACATAAACCAGATATATGTCTCAAACATGGCGGACAAGAGACTACAAACGCTGAGATATCGGTGATGCTACTCCCTTATGTTCTCTCTGAAGATATGAACAGAGGTCACATCCTCTAGCCAATGTGCAGTGGAAAAACACAGTCGCATGTAGTGTAGGACTAGCACTAATTACTCATCTAACACGGCTTACTAGTATTGCGTCAGTCAGTTTGAAATGAACATTGGTTTTACCTATGATTTTCTGAGCATTTGACTCCAGTCTCCAGTTTGTGTTTGGGACATTTGCCTATATGTCCAGCCAAATGATCTTAAAAACCAACCGACTGCAGGTCTTAAGTTAATAGCATCATGTCTCCAAAGCAGAGGTTTCTGAACGTTTGACCTGGGTGTGCTTTCAGTGTCAGGCCGGGTGTGAGCCTCTCGTCTGCATGAGCTGGGGTTAGTTTAATGTTAGCTTTAGCTCTCCATGCATAGTCTCATCTTCAAACGTGAGCGAGATAAGAGGCAGCACTCTCCAGTTTGGATTCCCACTCCCATAATAACTTCACCTCTCCACTGTTCCCTCTCATCATCCTCTCTATCGCACGGCTGCCTGCTGCTTATCTGCTGTCTGGAGCTCCGAGGGGCCTCCGCACACGCAAATGTCAGCGCTAAGGGTGTGTGTGTGTGTGTGTGTGTGTGTGTGTGTGTGTGTCTGTCTGTCTATGTGTGTGGATACAAGGGCACACATGTATTGTGTGTGTGTTGGTGTGTGTGTGTTGGTGTGCTCTCCAGCGTGAGGGACAAAGTGCAGTCCTGTTCCTCTTTACCTCTTTGTTTGCTCCAGCTCTGTATCTGTCCAGGTTTAAGTTTACTCATGTACTTGCATGTTTCTACTTGAACATTCACTGCATTCCCCTTATGTTTGTGGACAGTTTTTCATGCGAGTGTGCGTGAGTGAGTGTGCGCGTGCGTGTGTATGCGTGTGTGTTAGTTTGTTTGTGTGTGTGTGTGTGTGTGTGTGTATGCGTGCACATGTATATGTAGGTTAATGGACAGAGGTGCCAGAGGTGTCCTTGTCTTATCTTATCTGCTGCCACTCGGCTCTTTTATCTGCAGCTGTGTGAGTCTCTGGAGGACCTGCAGAATGTCAATGGACTTCTGAGGACGGAGGGCCAGGCCATATGGAGCATGATGGGAAGCATCCTGGGACAGGTACTGCGCAACTCCTCCACCTCCACACACCTCCACCTTCAGCCCTGCTCTCCCTGTTCCTCCATCCAGCTTTACTGCTCCTACCACTGCTCTTCAGTGTGTGCGTAAGGCCTGCCTAGGACACACACACTCAAAAACACACACAGACCTGCTCCTCACATCACCTCTCCTCACCACTGGGAGCTCACGGAAACTTTGATGTACAGAATATACAGACAATTGAAACAAATATCGACACATCAAACATGTCGAAGTACATATTAATAGATATAATTCGAGTCATTTGGGTCAGTTTTATATAGTCTGTACACTTAGAATCTGTTTCCATGTAAAGTGTCTTAGACTTAACGAGTACTTCCACTCCACAGCAGCAGCAGAGTGAGATGGAAGTTGGCTGCCGCAAACTGTTAGGAACAAGGTGTTTATAACTATGTTTCTTATGAAGTGCGATCAGCAAGTGGTGGTGGCCTGCACGTGTCACAGGGAGAGAACTCCTCTGGAGCTCCAGCTCGCTCAGAAAACATCAGCATCAGCTCAGCTCAAAAAGCAGCAGGAGAGTCCACTTATGCATCATTATATGCAGCAATTGCTTCTGATCATTGCAGGCTTCTTTTTTTATGAGATGTCTGAAGTGATTGTTTTTTGAGGAGTGGGGGGTTATTAGTTTTTTGGGGGGTTTTTTTGGGCAGCAGAGCACTTGCTCTCCAATGTTCAAACCAGTGTTCGATCAGTCAGTGGGCGTTCAGAGAGAACTGTTCACATTACCAGACACCTTACTGTTTTCTGTTGGTCATATTTGAGTTCTTAGAGCTTTGCGGAAGGAGAGAAATCCACATGTTGGTCTGTCACACACGCACCATGGGAATGTGGTGTGATTGAGGGAAATCGAGATTGTGGGCAGCACCCCCACGGGGTTGCTAGCGTCGGGTAATTCCTCCTGCTGTAATGGCTCTCCTGTTTGCGAAATTCTTTCATTTGTGCTAACTGATTGACCTGTCATTGGCCGTGCTCACAGCCCCCACTCAGCAGCTAAAAGCCCCTGACCCCTGCCCCCCCCCCCTTCACTATGGCAACCGCATTGCCGAGGTGCGTCGCCATGGGTGACGGTCACTTAATGAGTGAGAAATGTGAAAGTCTGACATGTTCTGTGCAACCTTTCTTTGTTTAAATACCAGTGGCTACTAACAAATGCCATTCGCCATGGTGTGAGACTCAGTACAACCCATAACATCTAAGAACATGTACATTTGCAGTTTGATATATAAAATCTGATTTTACAAATCCTTATTTTAAAAACAACGCGCACCATTTGACGTATCTTTATGGAATAAAATTATTTAAATGATCGATGTCTTTAATGGAAAAGTATGTGAAGCCTTACATTTACTGAATGGTGTTTGCTTCTGTTGGCAATAACTTCATCCAAATAGTTTCCGTAGCTGCTTATCAGTTCCGCACAGTTAGAGGTATTTTGGGATTGTTCCACTTTACAAAACTATTTTCAGTGTAATTATGGTATGTCCTGCTTGAATGGTCATTTTAAGATCACGCCTCAGCATTTCAATAGGATTGAGGTCAGCACTCTGACTTGGCTATTCGAAAAAATACAGAATTTATTCTGTGTGAGCAATGCAATGTTGTCAAAGTCATGCTGCTTAGCCACACCTTTTAGATCATAGACAAGTTCTTGAATTTCCCCATTCAGAATTCTCACAGATTGGAGGTCATCTAGGCCCAGAGACTGCAAACATTTACAGTATCCTTTATCCTCACATGTGCAGATTTAGCAGAGAGTTAGTTTTTTCTCATCTGTCCGCAAAATAATGCTTTTGTAATGCTTTATGATACCTATGCAGTTAGTTTTTGTGATGGTTTCCTACATCCTTGCCTCCCGCGATCCACCGCTCTTGTGTGGTGCTTCTCCTGTGGTAGACTCATGAACACAGATGTTGGTGAGTACACCAGATGCCTGTGAAATCTTAGCTATCACCCTGGGGATCTTTGTCACTAGGATGTGGAATTCTCTAGCATGTGCGTGGACTCATCAACCATCTGCGTGAGTGAAGGCTAATGGGGACCCGTGTCTTTAGAAATCCATTTGTCTTTCTTATCAGTCTTATTAACTCCTTTCTTTTAAAGTGCTCTGAAATCTCTTTTGACTGGGCCATATTGTACATATCGTATAATTGCACATATCGTATAACTGTGAAAAGCAGGTAACCAGTTTTCGTGTATGTGGCAGACCCATACTTTAATCAACTGGAACATCAGGTTCCAATGATCTCCTTTTAAAAGAGATTGTATTTGTTGTTAAATGTCCTTGATAATTTAAGACGTGGCAATATAAAATATGTGTGGTACTTGTTAATTTAGCTTTGTCTTTTTACTGTTGTGACTTTGAAAACGTCAGATGACATTGTAGGAGCTGTCGTGAAATCCAAGTAAAACAAAGGGGTTTGCAAACAGTTTCTTTGTCTACGTATTAATTTGTATAACAGCAGCTAACTCCAGCGGGCAGCCCATATAGATCCCCCAATTGAAGTTATCTTCTGGAATCTTCTACTGAGTACTTCTGGGGGGGTCATTAGGTTGTGAGGAGTTTAGAATGACAGTCGTTAGCTCAAAACAGCAAAGCTCGTTCAGAGCCTAGTTCAGACAGGCGTTTCAGCTCCTGCTGAGTAGAGGTGCGAATGAGTGAAGAGCAAGTAGACGAAATGAGAAATTACTTTCAGACAAGCTGTAAAGCCTACACACACACACACACACCCCTACGCACAGAGAGATGGGGTGTCATTGAGAAAGTATCACCAGCAGTCTGTGTTTTGTCACCTTGTTAATCACTTTGATGCGCCCAGAATCACAGGAGCTGAGGTGCTGTGTCAAAGTGAGCATCTTTAAAACTGTTAGGAGTGTGGATGTTGTTGCGGATATTAAAAAAATATGAACCAAAAATGTAACTTAAAAAAAATATATATATATATATCATTACATGTATGGACACGTGTGCATGAGCGTGTGCATCTTCCGTTAAAGCTGTAAATCTGCAAATGTGCCCTGTGTCCCCCAGGGCTGCATCGTAGCCTGTTCATACGGAAAAATCTGTACGCCGCACGCACCCATGAGATATGTAAAATTATGGCAGCCATTTAGTTACTGTGACTTACTCAGCAGGATTTCAAACTCAAGCACCCGCATTTCTTTCAAAGTTCCTTCACACTAAAGAAATGGAAGAAGTGAACGAAAGGCCGGTTAATTAAAAGAATGGGAACATTTCTCAGCAGGTCGGTTAAATGGTGTAATAATGGAGTGAGAACAGGGAGGCGGCTGGCGGTGGTCTGGATGGAGGAGAGCGCCAGCCAGTCCACAACGACGCCCATAAATCACATAATTAGAAGACCTGTGCTGTTTAAGTATGAACATCAGTCAAAGTGGCTCATGCCTTTGTGTCATCTATCTGCTACGTTTTCATTCCTGATCAGTCACTGGTGTCTGTACATTACCCCCAAATTATTGATGTCCCTGGTAGAGGGCCACATCGCTCAGGGCAGGCAGAGGGAGAGAGGAGTTTGCTGCAGAGCACCTCGAAAAGAAGTTTGAAAGATTTGTGGGAGGAGGAGCCGTCTTGGATTTCACTGTGAGAAAACTACCACTCAGTCCATAGCTGCTTCTTAAAAAACGTTACGAATGTTTGTTGGAATATATGACGCTTGTCGTTTGATCTTTGTGAAATAAAGTAAAAATGAAGATAAAAACTAAAACTAAAAAAAAAAAACACTGCTCAGAAAGTTTAGCTCGGAAACATCATTGCAGACTCCCAAGCAACAGAGTATCAGTCAGTGACATGACCCTTCGCAGGAGGCCTTAGGGACCTACGAAATGCACATAAGGTAGCAAAACCCATCTCGCTCCCACAGCACCACCGACAGATGGCCCTCCGCCTGCTGCTTGGGCGCCTGGGTTCAAGATGGCTGGTGCTTTTTTTTTTTCTTTCTCGACTGTGTGTTGTTTTTTTTGTTACCCCCCCCCCCCACCTCGCCTAAGTTACAGCTGAATGGCGGTGCGCTGTATCTTGGTGCTAGCCCCAAGGGGCTGAGCGCGGAGTGTGGGCGTCTCGCTGGCCCCGTTCGCTGTGCCCTGATCCGAGGCCCCTGGGCACCCGCCCCACCCGCAGAGAGCCTGGGGGTGCAGGGAGTCGAGCGCGCTCGGATTAGAGCCACTCCAGAGACCAGGTGGTCTTAGCCGTTGCGGCGCTGGGCCCTATGAGAGAGTTTTTCTAATTACTCCGGACGGCCGCGACGCAGCAGAGTTGGTAAGAGAAGGAAATGGAAGTTACCCACCCTCTGTTTCCTGCCGTGCCGCCTCCGTGCCTTTTCTCACAGAGGCGTTCCTGTCCTTCACTGCCTCCCTCGAGGGTCACGCTCCCAAGAGTTCTGAAATCTCGGCTTTAATGACTTTGAACGTCTGGAGGCAGGGCTTTGGGTGTTAAATTTGGTTTTGTCATTGTTTGCAAATCCATTCATCTGTTTTTCATATTTATAGCTTTGCACATGGTAGCTAAGGGAGCACAGTAAAGTGCACCTGGCTTTTTTTCCTCAAACATGGAAGTGACATCACATTGGTCTGTTTCCACAGAAACTCAACGCGCCGGCCGTGTTGAAGGCCCCTAAGGAGCGTAAGCCCAGCAAGAAGGAAGGTGGAAGTCCAGGGAAGTCCTCCAACCTCCCAGCAGTGCTCTACAGGTGACCTTTATCATGCCTGTGTTGGGCGTGTGTTAAGGACCTTTGACCTCAACCTGCCATGGAAGCTGATCTGTTTGAGCGTCCACGTCTACATGTAGCTTGGCTGTACAGGCTACAAATACTGACTATAAACTACTGACATGCTCCCTGTAGCTGTGGGATCTGCAAGAGAAACCAGGACCAGCATCTCCTCCTACTGTGTGACACCTGCAAGCTGCACTACCACCTGGGCTGCCTGGACCCGCCCCTCACCCGTATGCCCAAGAAGACCAAGAACAGCTACTGGTAGGTAAAACACAATGGATGCCTTGGTAACCCTTCTTCACTGTGACTGGTGAAGCGGTGATCATGGTAACCCTTCTTCACTGTGCCTGGTGAAGCGGTGATCATGGTAACCCTTCTTCACTGTGACTGGTGAAGCAGTGATCATGGTAACCCTTCTTCACTGTGACTGGTGAAGCAGTGATCATGGTAACCCTTCTTCACTGTGACTGGTGAAGCGGTGATCATGGTAACCCTTCTTCACTGTGCCTGATAAAGCAGTGACCATGGTAACCCTTCTTCACTGTGCCTGATAAAGCAGTGACCATGGTAACCCTTCTTCACTGTGACTGGTGAAGCAGTGACCATGGTAACCCTTCTTCATGCTCACTGTTGAAGCAGCACAATGACCCTTCTCTTAGAACTAGAGTGCTTTTCTCTTCCTCATCCTTTATTAGGATTTGTTAAATAAGCTCATCAAAACACTGTGTCCAGACTGATAGGTAGCCATATTTAGATAAAAAAAAAAAAGAATTTCTTATCATGCTGCTTATGATTCTTGATGGATTTGTTTCTAACCTAAGATGGTGAATTATTGTGTGTGTGTGTGTGTGTGTGTGCGTGTGCATGTCTGTCTGAAAGTGTATGTAATACATGTTTGTCTGTGTGTGTGTGTGTGTGTGCACTCCCATGCTTGTGTGTTATTTATTTGTCTGAATGAGCCCAGTGCTTTTGCTGTTGATTTGCGTAATTCATTTAATCCTTGAATAAGAAAGCGAGATGCAGTTCTGCACTGCCTAATGTAATTAGAATGCATTTGAAAGACAGAACTCTGATTTGGGGGTGTGGTGGGGGGTGTAAGTAATGTGTAATTGGAACCCACATGCCCAGGAGCACCACATAATCCTAAAAGTTTTGACCCTCTTCACAGATTCTACAGATTCTTCATCAGTTTTCATTATGTATCAGTTTCATTACGTATAGCTCTGTGTACCGCACTAAAATGTTTACTATACGCACACACCCACCCACACACACACACACACACACACACACACACACACACACACACACACACTGTACCTGACCTTTTATCTGTATTTATCACATACTCATGACTGTGATGGAAAGACACAATAGGGATCTTAAAAGACTTTTTTTCATCTGGAAGATTCTTCTAGCTTGGAAAATCAATAAGGCAGAAAAGCAGCGAATGAGACGAGCTCCTCTGTCCTTTGCCCTTTTCCAGGCAGTGCTCCGAGTGCGACCAGGCCAGCAGTGACGAAGCCGACATCGCCATGGAGACGCTTCCAGATGGCACCAAGAGGTCCAGGAGACAGATCAAGGGGCCAATCAAATTCATCCCCCAAGACATGTCACCAGAGCCTAAAAAGCTTCAAGTGAGGGGCACGGTGTGTATAAGATATATGTATATGTGTGTGTGTGTGTGTGTGTGTGTGTGTGTGTGTGTGTGTGTGTGTGTGTGTGTGTGTGTGTGTGTGTGTGTTTTGTACCATTCACTGAAAAAAAAGCACTTGGAAATACTTTACTGCCCAGCTTTTATAGACTTTAAAGTGATTTTCTTAATCAGGCCTCTCAACAAGAAAGGTTGAGAGAATACTATGGTTAACAGTAGCTTTGCTAGCACTGTAGTGGATTTTTACATTCTCTGTGTAATTCACTCACACCATCTTACTCAATGCATTGCCACAGGTGAAACGTGCCTGTTAATTGATCTGTAATTGACTGCCTGCCCCTCACTGATGAGGGATAATTGACCCCCAGCTCTGGAGAGTTCTGTCAGGCGTTCTCAAGGTCAAGGTATTCAGGAAAGTGCATTTCTCTTGGAATGCAGTGAATTCCTCTTGGAAAGCTTTTATGCAGCAAGCCTGAAAGATGAAAAATAAGACTTTTATTGTTTAGAAAGACTGATGAAGACCCCAACAGGAGCAGCAGGAGGAACAGCAAAGGGTCCTTCGTCCCAATAACATGAACCTGCTATCGCACGGGGAGGCTTGTGTGTGTCGTACCTTCAGCCACGGCATCGCTGTAGAGCACACACACACACATGCGCGCGCGCGCCGCATGTGTGTCCTCGCGTGTGTTTTCAGAGCCGCGCGCGAGTGGAAGATGGGGCTCCGCCTGTCAGGCTCTCTGTGGTGTTCACTTATCACTGTCCACCACACTCTGATCCCGAGATAGAGTTCCGACAGCCTTGCTCTCTCCAGGGAGACAAAAGATCCGTATCAGGGAAAAGACGAGCTCGCTGGGCCTCGTGCGTTCCGTCTCTCCCCCCCTGTCCTTTTGTTTTTAAGCTTCGTCAATAACCGGCACCCCTTCTGGCAGGAAGCAGACTGAGAGAAGCGCATCGAGCTCTCTTCCACCGGGAGGAGCAGAGGGACGTTTCTACCGGGCTGCCCACACTCGCTGAAGGAGGGATGGGGGAGCAGAATTTGAGATCTGAAAGTTGTATTTTGTTGCTGTTTTTTCGCTGTGCGCCTCGGCTGTCTGTGGAATTGTGGGTTTGGTGTTTGTGTGCCACATACAGCTTTGGTGTGTGTGCGGCACAGACAGGGTTCACGTGTGTGTGAGACAGACAGGGTTCACGTGTGCGAGACAGACAGGGTTCACGTGTGCGAGACACAGATAGGGTTCACGTGTGCGAGACACAGATAGGGTTCACGTGTGCGAGACACAGATAGGGTTCACGTGTGTGCGAGACACAGACAGGGTTCACGTGTGTGCGAGACACAGATAGGGTTCACGTGTGTGCGAGAGACAGATAGGGTTCACGTGTGCGAGACACAGATAGGGTTCACGTGTGTGCGAGACACAGATAGGGTTCACGTGTGTGCGAGACACAGATAGGGTTTACGTGTGTAAGACACAGACAGGGTTTACGCGTGTGAGACACAGACAGGGTTCACGTGTATTTCTGCAATTCACAGAGATGAAGTGAAGGTGCAGTGTAGGCCTCTGCAGAATAAAGCGTTTGGATTAAGGGCTCTCTCTCCTTTCTATTTCTCTGTCCACACACCTTTTCCCTCTCCCCCTCCCTCTCTCTCTCCTCACCCACACATACCTTCTTTCTGACTCTCTATCTCGTCCATACAAACATCTCTCCCTCTCTCTCTTTCCCTTTCTTTCTCTATCTCTCCTTCTCTCTGTCCATCCCTTTCTCTCTCTCTCTCTCTCTCTCTCTCTCTCTCTCTCTCTCTCTCTCTCAGTGTTTTAGGTGCTTCAGTACAACATTTATCTTCAGACAGCAGTATGGTA
Organism: Tenebrosternarchus preto; assembly: GCA_025802075.1. Taxonomy (NCBI): domain Eukaryota; kingdom Metazoa; phylum Chordata; class Actinopteri; order Gymnotiformes; family Apteronotidae; genus Tenebrosternarchus; species Tenebrosternarchus preto. The sequence goes on along the minus strand of JAOYMR010000004.1, from coordinate 16,648,173 downwards.
AAGCAGGCACTGAGTTGAGCTCTGCTTTGCATTTTTAATGCAGTGAGCAGGGTGGCACAGTGTTGGTGGGCCCTAGTCTACCACCTTCCCTGCCAGAGGAATCCACAACTCTGCCCCCTGCTGGTCCGCTACTCTGAGTTAGAGGTGCCGCCAGCCGGCGGCGAGCAGGGCGAGGTGCTACGGTACCATTTTGCCCCCCGTGCCCTGGTCATTCAACACCCTCCTTCTTAAAGGCCGGATCGAGTCTGTTCATAAATGTCAGTGATATTTTATCATCTCTTTCCTCTGGTTTTGTCTTGGACTTGTCTTTCTCCCCAGCACTCCTGAGGGCAATTCAGATGTCAAGATTTAGATAAAAATGCTGTAATTAGCACTAGTCAGAAAAAGAAAAATTTGGTTTTGGTAGAATGTGGCAGTCTCTCTTTTTTTTTTTTTTTTTCCTGGTTACACAGCGTTCCTCCACTGGGTTAACAGAAGTTATTATTATCATTTTGCTTCGTCCTGGAGGACCGTTGTCATTAGTCTTGCGGGGGTCTCAGCAGCTGAGCACAACTCTGTCCCAAGCTTCGGTGCGCTCGGCTAATTTCTTTGCTCCTGTGAGAATTGATTCGGGCCTTGTTAAAGACGCAGCCATGTACTTAATTAAAAGATTGATTTTAGCCAAGTCGTCCCCCACTTAATTTCCTCAGTCGAGCGAGGCCAGGCTTTGGCTTGCGTCAGCCACTCTACCTGCTCCCCACCCCCCAGTTGCCGCCGCCGCCGCGGCTACTGCTGCCACGGCGACGAGCGGAAGTGGGCTGGCGGTTCCTTCTCGCCGCTCCATCTTTCTCCATCCCTTAATAGATTACCTCAATCGGGTCCACGGTAATGACGGCATGATGAAATAAACGAGCGCCTTTGTTTGATGCTCTCCATCGAGGGAGAGGGGGCAGAGGGCTTTAAGAGCCAGTTGGCAACGTGGAAGCAGTTAGCATTTATAATGATAAGTGTTCCATCTGCCATGCAGTGGCAAAGCCAAAGGCGGCAGATGGAATTGTTTTCACAATCTGTTTAAATATGTTGTCGATTTTTCTTCCCCTTTTTAAAAAAGGCCCAGTGCTGTCGCACGCCTGCTTCCATTAAAATGGAGATGGTTCAAATTGATTTGTGCTTCCCCTATATTTTGTATTTTTTTTACTTAATTTTTTTATTTTATTTTATTTTTTTGATTATCTTTTATGCAGCTGAATGGTGTGTACTGCAGGCAGATTAAAGTGGTCAGCACCAGGCCACACATCTGCATGTCCATTTGGGCTTTGGGCGTTTAGGCACAAAGGGAAAAGCCATTTCCATGCCATGGGGTGACCCTCCCCTTGGGCTCCATCCTTGTCCCAGGTGATGGGTGGAGCACTGGTGGGGTGGCGGGCCGCCACACAAACAGGGCTCTTTATTCATGCCCGGGTGTGCATGACTGGACAACGGATCTGGGTTAGAGGTCCATGATGCTGCCCAGAGTCCGTGCTGCTTAGAGTGGGCAGTGAACTCCTCTCTGTGTGCTTCAGCTGATCTCCCAGCTCAGGGTCCCAGTTTGGGTTTTGTTTTTTTTTTTTTACTTGTTTGTTGGTTGGTTTTACCTGCAGGTATGGGCTGTGTTTGGAGAACACTCAAGCACAGTAGTCTGAACGTTGTTTTTATGAAGAGAGTGTTTTATCGTGATCGTTTGATTACCCCTTTACTGTGAGGAGGAATGTGGAGCTTCAGTGCAAACCATGTGTGCTGTTTTAGTGACTCCACAGTGATCGCAGAAAACCTGTGCGATATGCTAACTACTGAAATCACTATGAGTCTGAAGAGCATTGTCTTTCATTACAATAGCTGGCAAAGATGTCACTCGTTACAAGTAAATTAACTCTCTGAAATCCTGGGGGAGGGGGGAAGACTATTGTGTTAAACTTGTCACTAATTGTGTTTCGAGTCTATCTGAAGATGCTCTTTTCTTTTAACAGAGAACCCGAGGCCAAAAGCGGAAAAGGGTGTCTCTTTGTGAGGATGAAAAGGTGGAGGTGAGCACCTCTCCGTTCTCCATTCATACACCGCTAATGCTAATGCTAATGCCTCTCGCAACTGCTGCGAATAATGAATGGCGAAAGGCGAAGGGATATTTGCACATCACCTTCCGCTCTTTCAGCCTCACACGGGAACACACGCGCACATGCACAGCAGTCGGCTCTAATGGCTTGTGTTTCCATAGGAACCGGTGCCGCGGGAACGGAGGCAGCGGCAGTCGGTGCTGCAGAAGAAGCCGAAGGCTGACGACACCAGGACCGAATGCGTCTCCTGCAAAGGCCCCGGCGACAACGAGAACCTAGTGAGGTGAGTGTGTGCGCGCGCGCGCGCGTGTGGGTGCGCGCGCGAGCCGCATGTGTGTGAGCGTTCATAGACAGAGACACTAGGGTTATATTCTGCCCATGATTAAAGTTCACTCTTCATTACGTGGCTCGTGCCCTGCGTGCGGGGGAGGGGGGAGGGGCAGCCCGTTCGATAGGCCTTCCCTATCGAGCTGGACACACGTGTTTGCTCATTTCGTTTAGCTGTGATGAGCTGTGTGATCTACTCCCTTCGTCGAGCTCCTCACCGAGTCCACCAAACAGGATGATGATTTAATGGAGTACCTAAATCCACTCAGTTATTCACCCTTTGTTTCACTGGAAACTTCCAAGGGCTTTTTTTTTTTTCTTTCTTTTAAGTTAAAAAGACCAGATCCAGGCTATTTCTGAGGAGGAGCCTGGAGATTTTAAACAGAAATTGTAATTGATTGAAGAGGGGCTTGTTGGTTTCCTGGCAACACTCAGACCAAACAGACCTAACAGTTTGAGATGTTTGTTTATTTATTTACTCATTTATTTCCTTATTTTATTTATTTATTTAGTCAGTCAGTCAGTCATTCTGCCGTTTAGGCTGTCACAGTCCTCTCCCAGTACCGACACGCAGACGAGATTTGCATCGTTGGCTTGCAGTGTTGGCAGCGAAAAAGCATCACCAGTACACACACAGCGTGAGGCAGGACCTGTGCTGGGTGAGCAAGCATCTTGTCAGGTTGCGGGGTAACAACAGGCGTGCGTGCGGGAGACAGGCGGGCGTGCGGGAGCCGAGTCTGGGTGTGGGGCTCGGCTGTGGCGTGAGGTGTGCTGCCCTGACTGACTGCTCTATCTTTGCGTTAAACAGGTCGTGAGAGAGGCGGGCGTCACCTCCCCCCTCCCCCCCCCCAACCCGCCTACCCATCCGCTAAAAAAGGGGACAGATGAGAGAGGGAGAGAGAGAGGGAGAGAGAAAGGGAGGCAGATTAAGTGGTTTGAAGAGCGGCATTGGGCTTGGGCAGGAGTCGCAGAGGGCCGCACCTCGAAACACCATCTCCGGCCATCCCTGCTCGGAGCGGACTGCGCCATGGACGTTAGCGTGGACGTTAGCATGGCTACGCGATGCTCCACCCAGAAAACCCCGCCACAGAGAGGGATGCCTAAGATGTGGACGAACAGTACGAAAGGGACCATTTTCCAAAGTAGAACTCTTGGATCTTAAAGCTCGTTTTGAACTGACGGGAAGATTACTGCGGCCAATACTGTAAATGGACTGTGAGCGTCTTTTGGGGACATTTAGCTAGCCGGTATGGATTGGAACCGGCGCACGCGTGTTGGATGGTGACTATGATCGTGGATTCGTGGCTGTCCGGCCTGTGGACTGCTAAACTGACTCTCTCTGTCGTAAACTGGGGACCCGCCTCATCTTCTTCCTCAGTGCATGACCCCCCAGGGGGGGGGGGGGGGGGGGGGGGGGGGGGGGGGGGGGGGGGGGGGGGGGGGGGGGGGGGGG
>JAOYMR010000004.1:16597486-16621455 GCA_025802075.1 Tenebrosternarchus preto | reverse complement strand
ATTGTCAGTGTTTTCTCTTCCAATTTCCTTTGAATTTAGTTTTTTGTGATTAGTGCATCTAATCACCAGCAGTACCAACATTTTTTACCTTTGTTGATTTATTGCTACACACATCAAACTGATTTGGCACTGAAATCCACATCGTTTAGTTACTAGACACGGATCGCATTGTTTTATCGAGCTTCATATGTTGCTCACACAAAACACAATGCCATCTTTTGTCTGTAAGCAATTTTGACTATATGAATTCTGTTTGATAATATACGGTCATCTACATGTACATCTAAATGATTTGCTTAAAGCTCACAATGTATGTGAGAAATTGGAGATAATTGCACTGACGTTTTGGCAACACCATTTATTACAGTTGCCATCTGTGAACCTGTGAGATGAGTCACAAATTGACTTTCAGCAATCGGTGGTACAGGCAGTTCATTAGTGACGGCTGGAGTCGAACTGGCACCTCCTTCCTCGGTTCTCTGGAGTCGAACTGGCACCTCCTTCCTCGGTTCTCTGGAGTCGAACTGGCACCTCCTTCCTCGGTTCTCTGGAGTCGAACTGGCACCTCCTTCCTCGGTTTTCTGGAATCAAAGTGGATGCCTGGATCTGTGTTCCGATTGAACCTCTACCTGATGCTGTGCAGGGGGCTGGAACTGGAGTCCAGTCCAAACCTTTTCTTTATGTTTGTTTATGTATATGTTTCACAGATGTCTTTCTGTACAGAGAGAGAGATATTACCTATTGTTATACTTTGTTTATTCACCAACATCTGTCTGCATTTATTGTTTTGGTTTTTCTTGTTTTCTATCCATCTGCATGTTTGCATTATACAGAGTGAGGCAGCGACCACTTCGGTGCATTATGATATTTTTGTATTGGCTGAAATGGTTTTGCAGTGCCTATTGAGAGTAAATAATTATTAATAGACCTCAGTTATCAGAGCAAACCCTATTTTTGCATTTTTTACTATACTCTGCATACAGAACTGTGCAAGGCTGCACACATGCTGTCACATGTCCCCAGATTTCCCAGCTGGTAAATGGTGGTCATGCATTTAAATTCTTGCTTTCATTTTACCGTGATGCAGATTTTTGTAACACTGTGCCTGCTACACGAGTTTACACAAGAGTCTGTATTTAGGTACTTTGTAAATGTGTAATTCTTAATAAACATTACTTTACACCCTGGCCACTGATGTTTTAACTATATGACCAACTGTCTTTCGACATGAAATGAAATCACAGCACTGCTGTTTTTTAAACAGATTTCAAGATATACCCCATACCTCATAAGTTGTGCTGTTTCTCTCTGTTTGTGATGGGGTCATTCTGGCCAGCAGCAGCCTGCTCATCCAGCTCAGCTGCACTGTTCCCAGAAGAATGAATGTGTGCTGTGTCCCTGGAAGCCTGAATGTGTGTGTGTGTGTGTGTGGCTTGTCCCCAGTAGACTGAATGATTGTGTGATGTGTTGTGTCCTCCAAAGCCTGAACATGCGTGACGTGTGGTGTGTGGTGTCCACTACATGAAGGGGGTGGGGGGAGGGGCTGGTGGATCTCTATCTTGCTGGCATCACCCCTCCTTTTTTGTGTTGGGGAGGTGCCTGGGCTTTCTGACATTAATCCATTGAGGGGTGTAATTCCAATTTGTTTCAAAGCAACTATTAATTTACCCATTTCAAGGCCATGCAGGAGGGAAGCCCTGTAAGGCTGCTGAAGCATGAAAGACATTATCTGGAGGACTCTGTCTCTTTTTGCCGGAGTGGGCAGGAAACCGCGTCGGCGATTGATGCGCTTTGATGAGGTGTCATGGGCTCGTGTTGCCAGCGGAGACGGGCCCCCTGCAGCCCAGCTCCCAGCATGCAGTGTGAGGAGGATGTCATTAGGGCTGTGATAACGGCGTCGGGCGTGCTAATGTCGGAGTGGCCCACTCAGTCAGACGCTCGGAGCTCCCTCCACCCTGGAACGTACATCCTCTGCATACCAAGCGCACCATTAATGATAACCAGCCACTCCAAAAGTGGAGCTGTGCTCAACAAGCAGGTCTCAGGAACATGCACTCCCATTAAAAGTCTTTAAAAGACCAAAGTGGTCTCTGGAACACAGTGAAAAGAAAATGACTTTAATGATCATGACATGTTCCGTTCCTGATTTCCTTGAAATAGCCAAGACTGTTACCCTTAAGATGTAGTTGTCTTTATAATGTGCAGGGTTTTTTTTTTATTATTAATTTCTTTCAAAAGGGAGAACAGAAGCAGTGTGAAACGTATGAAGATTCTCTTCAGGGGAGTGGACCCAGGTGTTTTTGAGGAACCCTGTTTCCTCTTTCCAGCTCACTGATTCCACCACTCAGTGTTGACAGCGTTACACTAAAAAAGCAGTAATGTCCATTCTGTAAGTCTTCTAAAAACTCGAATGCTTTCATATAGAACACTGATATTAATATATACTTAGTGAACAGCACAGTAGCATTTATGAACAAACCCTTAGTTGCAAATGCTGTTTCCAAGAGCATATAAACTAACAGGGCCTTTAGCTTAAAACAACAAGGATCGGCCAAATCTACAGGCTTCCATGCAATGGATAATGGAGCAGGTTAGGGAGAAGTGCTTGAAACTCTCAGTCTGCTACTGGGTGAAAGTTACATGCTGTAGGCCAAAAGATGAATCCTTCCACTAAATATACTGGATGTAGCTTGATTAAAACAGCAGCAAAATAAATGGGTTTCTATGAGATGATGAATGGCTAAAGGAAAACAAGGTTAGATAGACATGAAAGAAAATATAGACCAAAAAAAACAAAACACTTATGAGCTTGGGGTCAAGAACCGAATCTGAATCATATGGTTGTCTGTAGTTGAGAAGTTCGAATTTGGTCAGGTATGATGGAGGGATGTAAGGATCGTTGGCTACATGAGTGCTATCAGGAAGAAGTGCGGTTATGTGTTTTAGGTCAGCAGTTGGATCTTTCTGCCAGGATTGCTGTCTGGAGCTAGAGTAAGGATATGCATAGGTGAGAGCTGTCAGTATGAAATGTAGCCCTGTTCTTGGTTCACTGTCTGTACTCTCGTCCTTTAAATGCTGCCCAAGTGAATCATGTTCACTTTGTCATTTTCACTATGCTAAAATCTTCTCGAGTCACTTTTCACTAATCAGTATGGAACACTACATCTTGAGAATGTAACCAAAAAAAAGCAGTTAAATGGCCTTTCTTCGGCTTTTTTATTTTCCTGGAGGTTTATGATCATCCAGCTTTCAGAATCGATGTGAGAGATTGGACAGAGATTGGACCGAGAGCGTTATGAAAGGCATTAGAGGCGATGCGAAGCTTTACAGTTGTTAGAACACCTACAGGAGCTGCGGTCAGTTCATCTTCCAAGTTACAAGGGCATTACAACCATTGCAACTTTCAAAATAAACGATTTATCCAGAATTTTCAGATGTCAGTTGAACTTTTCCTCCTGTCTTGCTTGTTAGTCATCAATCCTGAAAGTACTTTAAGGCCAAAAAAGCAGATTAATTCCCATTACTTTTCATGCTTACCCATATTTTGCATATGCCAGCCTTATCCAGATCACTTTAGATTGATCTTTTGGCTGACAGTTGCTGTCTGCCCCAAGTCTCCCTGTTGGTCTCGATCAGTGACTAATTTCCCTCCATGTTCCCTGATGATTAAAACGGTAAGGACTCACTTAGCAGACAGAGCGACATTTTGATTAGAGCTTTGAATGCTGTCCCTGTCTCTCTCTCTCTCTCTCTCTCTCTCCCTCTCTCACACACACACACACACACACACTCTTTTTCTTTCTCGCCGACTGTCTCTGTGCTTTAATTGCTGTGAATAATGCTTAAAATAACATCTCTTCAGTACCTGAGAGCTGCTTGGATGACCTTTTCCAGGCTCTGCTGTGTTGTGACAGAGTCATTTTGATGTCCTTAATGCACACTCTTAGTGTACTTTCTCCACAAGCTCTGCTCACAAGGCGCTAATCTCTGCCTCTCAACACCTCGATGCACAACACTCATTAAGAGCAGAAGGTCCTAAAAGGGTCTGTGACACCTTTGAGTCAAACCTGTTAATGACTTACATTTCTGAATCTAAAAGATTATTACATTTTTATAGGCTTTGTACTAGGACTGACAAAGTAAGATTTAATGTGATTTTATACTTGTAAGAGATGTGATTTTACATTTGTAATTTAACAAGAGTACATTCACAATTAAAGTAAACTCTAATAATAATATTAGGGGAATAATAATAATAATAACAAAAATAATAATTACTTTGAATGTTCTACCACAATTATTTAAAGTCTAACAATATTAAATGAATAAAAATGGTGCTACTACTGATAATAATACAATTCTCTCTCTCCAATCTCTCTCTCTCTCTCTCATGGAATCTTTTTTTTGTACTCAGAATGTTTGAACTCAGTCACTCTTTTCCTTCACTGCCTTTATCATAAAAAGGTTGGTGTTCACTGTCTTTGGTACCTGTAAAATTTACACCCACATAAAAAGGTAAATACCTTGCAAGGCCTTACTGATATAAGCTACTGATTGTCTGCCTATTAGGATTTTATGGTGGGTGTAATTCAGATGGACACGCCACGGCTTCCCAGTTCTGGCTGGGGTGCCCCAGCCTCAGCTCGGAGATTGCTAGGCAATTCTCCAGAGACTACCAACTCCAAATCCATTACTCTGTTAGTCAGCCTAAGAATGTATGAACAAAAAAAAAAAAAATCATGTGACTGACAAATTCCTATTTTCATTTTAAACAAAATATAATTAACGGTGTAATCCAGTAAATGAAATTCCTTGTGTCTTCAGTTGAAGAAACAGAATGGAGATAAAGATTCTATTCAGTGAGAGTCAGATTAGCGTCTGCCATTCCAGTCCTGTATTCTGCACATCCTGTTCACTGTGTATCCTGCCGTAATGTATGTTTCCTTATCTATTTCCAGAAACCACATCAAACCGATACATATGCACACACACACATAATATTGTTTGTTCAGCCCTTTCCCGTTTAGTTCTCTGTTGGCAGGCAGAACTGATTCTAAGTGTCTCATGCCATAACAACTGCAGAGCTCAGAACAATAACTGTAAGAACACCACAAACAATAACAGATGCAGATGTCAAAGGGAAATAAGAACCATTAAGGTGAATGGTAACTTGGAGACAAGTATAATAAATGAATAAGACTACATGGAAGTGGTCACAAAATTAGTGCAGACCATCAATTTAATGAAAGTTACATACTGATGTCAGTTTTGCCATGGAACATTCCATTCGAAGATATGTTTGACAGTATTGGGTTGACCGAGAAGAAATTTTACCTACGCAAGAGTCAAACTACAGACAGGCTTCAAGAGCAAAGATACCCGTGACTGCGGTAAGTGGACTGAGCCCAGTGTTTGCCAGGTCTGTAGTAACTACTGCTAAAGCCACAGTGGAAGTTTTCAGACCAAAAAAAGTGGAACGGTCCTGACTGGCCAAACTTAATCACCTAAGCTGAAGAACAGTGTGCAAGCACTTCATCGAAGAGACGACTGAAGGCCAAAAGCCGCTAAATCACGTAAGGACTGGAAATGGCTGCATTCCTGAGCATAGCATGGTAGAACAGCCATGGGGACGAAGCCTGACATCACCCAGCATCCCCATGTGGGTTGCAGGCCTCAGGCCGTCATGGAATGCAGTTTTACTTTAGATTATGTTCATTTAACTCAGGATTGTTATGGTGGTCAAATGCCCCTCCCCACTTCTCTAAGTAATGATCGAATACATTGTCAATAAATCTCACATTTTGTACTTTCATTTCAAATCCGGTGTGCTCACGTACACAGTCTAAAACCTAACATAGCAACCATCGAGTTTACTTGTTAACGGCAACAAACCTAGTGGTATACATTACCCAATCACCACACTCAGTCAGTATGAGAGCTAGTACTGCATTTCAAGGATTGCCTTAGAACATCTGAAACAGCAAATAGCACCAGTAGTCACACTGCAGTTTTGAATTTCAGTACTATTTCTCTGTACAATCTTCCAAATCTTCATTCATTGTGGTTCATTTTATATTTGAACTGCAAATACAAGTGGCTGGGAAAAATCACCATGTACGTGCTCACTGGCGAGCACGTCACTGGGCTTCATCTAGTGACCCTGCGCAGTTGCTGAAGTTCAAGCCAAGAGTCACTCTCTCTACGTGCCGAGATGCCACCATGCTGCTATCACACTGAGTTGCAAATGCCACAGTTTAATGCATTCTGTATCTGTGCCTCCAGAGCACATGGCCCTCCTCTTCTCCTGTAGAGCACTCGGCTGCCCTGGTCTCCTCCAGAGCACGCGGGCTTCTTCGTCTCCTCCAGAGCACGCGGGCTTCTTCGTCTCCTCCAGAGCACGCGGGCTTCTTCGTCTTCTCCAGAGCATGCGGCCCTCCTCGACTCCTCCAGAGCATGCGGCCCTCCTCGACTCCCTGTATCCTGTGCCCTCTCTACCTTCCTGGCACGTTCCTCCTCTGCTCTTGGAGTGAATATGCTTCTACACAGACTCTTTTGTTTCTGTAAAGTTATAGAATTCATTTAAACCAAGGATGGCATCATCTAATGATATGGTGTAAAGGGATGCTCATTGCACTCAACAATTAAGAATCAATTATTATTAGACATTTATTATAAGTGGGTCTTAGATTGCTAACCCTATCTGCTAAAGGTTCCATTTGCTGCATACCTATGAATTTGTAACAGAGTGCTGTAAAATAGAATTTCCTTTCATTTCAGAATTCATTTTCAAATGTATATATATGTGTGTGTGTGTGTGTGTGTGTGTGTGTGTGTTCCAGATTTTGATTGGCACTGTCTAATTGTGTTTAGAGATATGCATCTGGAAAATGCATCTTCGTACATTGGCCAAGCTTTTTGAAACTAACATTTGCTGAGATGTTCCATTATTCCATATCCACTATCTTCCAGTGCTCTCCATGACCTGCCAAGGATAAAGAATCTGTTTCATGTAAATTGCCCCCACTCCCCTCCGACCACCATCTGCTAACTAGTGTGCTGCTCTGGAACCTCTACGACAAATAAAGCCAGTGATTGACTTGTAGGGAGGCAGGTGGCAAAGTTACCTCTAATGTCTGAAATCTGTGAATTTAACCAAAAATGAAAAGAGTATAAAGCATACAAACCTATTTGCTTTGAGCAACATTTAGCCTATTTGGCAAATCAAATGTAAAAGTGTTCTTCTTATGACACTCATGCTCTCATGTTGACAACTTAGCCCTAGAAACAACCATGCCTCAAAGAATTCTGAACTGTCAGTCCAAGGAAATTCCACCAGTTCTAATAATGTGAGAACTGATCTAGAGAACAGCTTCACACTAGGAAATGTTCTGAAAAAAAGACAGTTCTTTCATCCTGTAACACTTAAAGAACACATGCTGAGAATTGTATTCTCTCTCTAATTATAACACATTCTTCCATTATACTGAGACCTTTTTGATTGCCAAGCACATTGTACTTTAAACCTCTGTTAGGCGTGGTCACTGTAACCAAATCCTTAACCGTTCTGAAGTAAATCAAACTTCATCAACTGGATGTCTATTGACAACGACAAACGTTTTGACCCTTATTTGATGGTCCAAGATGGAATGCTAGACAAACATCAAAGAGAAGCATGGAAATGTGTGCAAAGGAGACATGTTTTGTAACAGCTGTCTAAGTCTAATATTAAAATGATTGTAGCTATTTTGAGATTCCTTATTGTTATGTCCTTATGTTCAAGTGTATACATTTGCTTGATTGAATGCACTTAAAACAAGGGAAATGACTTTTTGCCAATGTGTTCTATGTACTTTTTTATTTTTAAATCATGGTAAAGAAAGGAGCTTTTAACCAATCACAAACTCTTTTACCTATAGATAAAAAAAAATACATACATACATATATATATGTCCAATTCTCATCAGTGATTCACTAAGATCAGCCAACTTGAATTAATGATTATATTGCTGCATTCACATTATATCGTCTTTGTAAGAGAGAAATGAGGACAGTTCATCTGTTTAACACAAGGCTTCCTAACAATGGACTGAGTGGTGCAAAGAGCGGATGGTTCCAAGCCACCATAAAGTATCGCAAAAACCTGACAGCACTGAATTTATACCATCTGTTTCACAGCACTGCATATTTATCCCTCAGATAGTTCCCTCATCATAAGTGCAGCTATTAGCAAAATATTTGACTCCTAGTGACACAGCTGGTGAAATTTTACAAAACGGATCATGTTGAGCAAAACCTCAGACTGAACTTTGGATTCACTGTGAGAATGGAGGGCAGGAGGTCACTCGTGCAGTCGAGATGAAATGATCAAAAATCACCTTGTGCTTTAGGCACTAAACTGTGTCTATTGGACTTATTTAAAGGGTACCTTCAAAACACTCAGTATATAAATTACTTCAAGTCATTGCTGAATCAAGATGTTGGATTAGGAGTCTATATAAATGTGCCGTCTTTCTGAAGCTAAAGCAACATGTTAAAATGTCCTGATCTTTGTAGGTGTAAATCCTGGTAGGTACTTATCCTAGGTCTAAACTCTTAACTGCCGTTTCGATAAAACATGGCGTTATGAGTTCTGCAGTAGAGTGTCAGGATTCCTACCACATTTAAATTCAGAAATAACCTTAGCAAGTCTGGTTTTGTAGACAACAGCAAGGAAAAGGGTAGCACACCCCAGCGCTTCACCGACACCCGAGTAGAAGAAAATGCCTCCCCTTGTCCAAATTTTGCCAGTGTCTCTATGTGCCCAGGTGACGCAGGCACCTGGAAATTGAGGCTGTTATAACCACACCCCCCTCCACCACTCCGCAGAACTAATATTGTTATCCTAAATGAACCAGGTGTGCACATGCAACTGAAATGAAGACGCGGGGGGGGGGGGGGGGAGTTCGGAGTTTTTTTTTCCCCCCTCGTTTCCCCCTCTCGGGCGGCTCTGCAGGCGAGCGGGCCGTAATTGGCTCACAGCGCTCATTCACAGCTCTGTCAGTGTGATGTGCCAGTTTGCTGATGTGGGGAGACAGAGGTGCTGCTTCTGTGTCTCTTTGTGTTCGACTTTATGGAACGGGCTAAAGTGTTATTAGAGGACAGAGCTGTGGTGAGGAGGATTCTAAAGCTGGGACTCACTAACCCATGTTCACACTCATACTGGAATTGGGGGGGGGATTATTGTTTGCATCACCTATTTCTAGACCGGCTTTATGCAGATCAAATATAACTTGCGATTTCTAGCTTATTATATTGCCCATCATAAAGCTGGCAGGTCAGCTGCAAAGACATGGAACTGAGCATATAAAAAGACTAACTCAATATGTAAAATCAAGTTTAACGATGTGCATCAACAGGTCCAGTAAAATTGAGGAGGGAAATAAAAAACAGACTTAAAAAGCATAATTCACAGCTATCTGGCATATATACCAGGTTTTGTCCTGACATTCTGAGCTCACTCACTGCCCTCCAAACAACAGAACTTTTTTTTTTTTTTAAGTGGGACACCATGCTGAAAGATAAAGCAGTCCTCTTTAAAGAGATCTGCTGAAGTTATAATATTTTTGTGCAGATGGCAGCCATATCTCCAGCATGCCACGTATTTAAAGGTCATCTGTGGTTTTACAAGAGACAGTAATGGTGTGCTGGCGTTCGGTTGAATTGGCTGATCTGTCACAGGGAGCTTTGTTTATGGGCGCACGGCAGCCCCCTCCCGACCAGCCCGTGCACAGACCTCATTCCCGTGGCCGTAAAACCCACAATTGCTCCTATTCATCACAGAATTAGTAAGAATGTGACAGCAGCTCCTGAGCCGCCCTCCACTGTTCCAGGTACAGCCGTCAGGGGCCGCATGGAAGCAGCAAAATCCGCAGAGGTGAGCCATGGATGTGTGTCCTGTGTGTGTGTGTGTGTTGGACAGGTCTGCTAGTGCACTGGAACCATGGGGTGCAAGCACAGTTAAAGGGAGATGAGCAAAATAAGGAGTCATTTACACTGCAGGGTTTCTACCAACTGCCCCCATAACTGCAGTTTGAATTCAGCCGTATTGCACTTTGGTGTGTCCTGCTGATAGCAGTACTTGTGTATGCCTAATTGAAGCGCAGGTCTATTAGTCCATGTGTCAGCATGTTAACTCCTGCTCCTGGAACACAGGAGTCTTCCTGGAGTCTTCTTTTACATCATATTACTGACTCTCTTCCTGGCTATATTTCACATTCCCTTTATTTAACCATCAGTTATAGAAAGGCTATTTAAACAGAGTGGAAATTATTTAAAGTGGTTCCAAATAAAATCATATTCCCATTTTCCCACCTTATTTTTCTCCTCTTATACAGATAAATGCTGTATAATTATTCTATGTGTCCAAAGTAATTGAGTTTGTTATTAATTACATAATAGGTTCAAAGAAATGACCTATGCAATTCATATCGTGGCCTTTTCAGTGTGTACAAGGTTAGGATTTAAAGTCATAGTTTGAGGAAGAACCTGTGTTTAACTATCACGGGCTGCTTCACACAGATAGGGCTGAGTAGCTGACTGTGGCCATTTTTCTCTCTCTCTCTCTCTCCACCTCTCTGAACACATCTATCTCTCACCTGAGCAAGTCCGCCCTTGTTGAGAGCACTCAAGACGGGATGTAATTTCCCTGCATTTTCTCATCTTTATCTTTAACCGATTCTCTCTGACTCGGAGAGAGAGGGAGTGCATGTCGGACATATATCCAGCAATGTAATCTCCACTTGGGCCAGTTCATTTAAATGAGTTCCTCTTTCAGGTTCAGAACTGCTTTCTCTCTTTCACACACAGAAAGGTCAGGTAGAGTGCAACTCCTTAAGCATAGCTGGACACTGTATTAGCAGTCCCAGGGTGATATTACTGGTTAAAAGACACCTGCATTTATCATGTGTTAATACACACACAAAAAAACATAATATACGCACTACCTATAAATATGTATGTGGTACATACACTCTGCCCATTTATTAGGCACGCCTTGCAAGTACCAGGATGGACAGGTTATGGATGTAATAAGGTGCTGGAAACATTCCTCAGAGATTTTGGTAAATGTTGACATGATACCATCACACAATTGCTGCAGATTTCTCGGCTCCACATACATGATGCGAATGTCCCAGTGCACCATCTCCCAGAGACATTGGACTGAGATCTGATGACTGTGGAGGCCATCTGTGTGCAGTGAACTCACTGTGATGTTCAAAAAAACAGTCTGAAATGATTTTAGCTTGGTGGCATGATGTATTATCCTGCTGGAAGTAGCAGTCATAAGATAGAGAACACTGTGGCCATAAAGGGATGAACAGTAGCACCAGTACCCATGTAGCCTACAGCATTTAAACAATGTTCTGTTGGTATTAAGGTGGCCAGAGTGAGCCAAATATCCCACACACCACTACACCATCAACAGCCTAATCCATTGATACAAGGCGGGATTAATTCATGCCATTGTGTTGTTTATGTCAAATTCTGACCTTACCATCCGAATGTCACAGTAGAAATCGAGACTCATCAGACCAGGTAACGATTTTCCAATCTTCTGTTGTCTAATTTTGGTGAGTCCATGCTAATTGTAGCCTCAGTTAGCCTGTTCTTAGCTGACAGGAGTGGCACCCAGTTTGGTCTTCTGCTGCTGTAGCCCCATCTGCTTCAAGATTCAAGCCAACAAACTTCAAGGTTTGTGTTGATCAGAGATGCTCTTCCACATACCTCGGTTGTAACTAATGATTATTTGTGTTTCTGTTCTATCAGCTCAAACCAGTCTGGACATTCTTCTATGGCTTCTTTTTCAGACCTTTCACTGGAAACCCTAAAGATGGTTGTGTATGAAATTCCAGTAGATCAGCAGTTTCTGAAATACTAAGTCCAGCCTGCGTATCACCAACAACCATGCCATGCTCAAAGTAACTTAAATCCCCATTCTCCTTTCTTCAGCAGGTTGTATTGACCATGACTACACTGAGTTGCTGCTAAGTGATTGGCTAATTAGGTATTTGTGTTAACGAGCAATTAAACATGTGTACCTAATAAACCGGTGAGCTACATTATGAAATTAATTCAGATAAAAGTACTGCAAAATTAAACCAGATAAACATGAAATTGGGTAAATATGAAACATGGACTTAAATATACAGGGAAAATATCAACACTTAATATGTTTATAATGAGAATTATCCCAAGAAGTATTTTATAATCTTAAAAAAAATCGGAAAATGTATTTTAGTTTTGGATTTTTAAACATTTAGATTTTAAAATATAATCTTAAAGAGTAAGACCAGTAGTAGCCTACATAACCTGGCAGAAATATCAAATTGGTGTATTATTGTTGTCATTGTTGTTAGTCTAATCGGCTTGGTTTGCGAGCGTGCTTGAGAGTCTTTTTAAAAAAGCAAACTGTATTGGTTGGCTGACCTGACACAAGTGAGCTGCTTCATCGTGAATGTGAAAGCAGGCAGGAGCTGAGCGGCGCTCTCCTCTGGACGACTCGGCTGGCGGCCTGATAAAAGCTACACAATGAATGCCAGCACAGCCATTCAGCGGATGAAACAGTTTTGTCACAAAATGTCACACAATGGCGCCCTCTCTCCTGTTCTCGCCCAACGTTCGAGTAGCAGTCCGCAGCGATGAGGCAGCGCCTCTGATGTACGGCACCGTGCCGTGTGGCTGGAGGAAAGTGAGGGCGGGAGGGGAGAATAGCTCTGAGCGTTAGGACGTCCTGGACCTCAGACAGTTGGCTCCTCAACCGTAAGACAGAAGCGGCTGTTGGGTGCTGGTGGCTGACAGACAGGCAAAGCCCATCACACTCGCATCTGAACTGTCCACGATAAGCTTCATTACCATAAGTTTATTTCCTTCTATTGAGGAGGCTGACTGAAACAAAGGCCAGCTGATTATTTTTCGCTTGATCATTGTACCATTCAAGACATTCACTTGAAAAGAGGGCGGAACAATGGGCGGTCCCGCAGGAGCGCGGAGAATGATCGGTATACGTGAGCACGGCTCGACACACTGACTGCAGATCCGCGTGTCCAGGCGTGACAACGTGCCCGTGGGACGGTGAGAATCACCGGTAGATACGCTCGGTCTGCATCTGTCAAGGATGCCCACTCAAACGGCTACTGTCTCCTGAGCAGTTCCCTCATAATTAAATAATATCAACTTGATCAGTTAGCGAACAATACCTGGCTAATTTAGCCAG
Source organism: Tenebrosternarchus preto (assembly GCA_025802075.1). NCBI lineage: Eukaryota > Metazoa > Chordata > Actinopteri > Gymnotiformes > Apteronotidae > Tenebrosternarchus > Tenebrosternarchus preto. The sequence goes on along the minus strand of JAOYMR010000004.1, from coordinate 16,608,203 downwards.
CGTGTCACCTCTTACCTCTATATTCTGGTGAGGATTCGGTGATACTATGTGGGCCTAACTGGCTATATATATAATTTTCTTTTATTTTCGTGTGAGGAGCACGAGACACCACCAGAGACGAAATGTTAGTGTTATTAAACAATATGGAAAAGAATGTGAAAAAATATATATCTCGATCAACAAGATTGCTATGCTTAACAGTACATACAGCATGCAGAAAGCTTTTTTTTCCTAAGAGGATTAATTTGCTTGGAAATTGGCACTGAATAGAACAATAACAACACAAGTAAGAGGAACAGGACACAGGATTACATGCAGCTTTCTGCTTCCTGGTGTGAGTTTTAAAAGACAGTTTTACCTTTTTGTCTGCACTTTAATGCGAAGCGGGGAGGTTGAGATTAAAGTAATGTATTTTTCCTTCAAAGCCGATTAGCCTGAAACAGAGCCAAACTGTTATTTCCCTTTCAAAAACACCGAGGGCCAAAATATGAAATAAGCTTTTGTACTATTAGAATTTCGCAACGTTTAATTTTCCAAGTAAAGCCATCTTAAACTATTATAGTAATTTTCCAGTGTTTATTATTATGATAGGTGAGGGATTCGTTCCTGTAAATATTAAATAATTACACGCATATATTATCCGTGTTACAATGTTTATAAGTAAAAATATAGACACTGGATTTGCGGTATTTTGTTACAAGGAGTGCGAGTCCTTGTAATGTGAGCTTAACACATGATGTGTTTTGTTCAACATTTACGTACAAAAAGTGAAAGTTCCTTGAAATATAATAAATAAAAAAAGTTGGGTGTGCTCTATTTCTTTAAAACGTCCCATTTTGTTGCTCTTGAAGCTAGACTGCCATCTGGTGGACAGATTATATTATGAACTTAAATAAAACAATAAAACCAATATAAGAGAGACATAATTTAGTCTGGTTCAAGACAAACGAAAAAAAAAAGTTGAATAGGCTGTAACAAACGCCTTCCAAGCAGATTATCTTAAACAGTTGCATTGCATTGTAAAAGAACGCGTTCTCAACTTATTTTAACAAAAAAAACCCACATAAATCCAAATTATGTTTGGACTGTTTCAGAAATATGCTAGATTCATACACAGCCGACTGTACATTTCGGTTCTGAAAAATATATACATTTAATACACGAATATGTCCTGATTAAATCCAGTTTTAAAAGCAACCAAAACACTAGAGTATCTGAATCTGGGCCTTTTCTGCACATTCCTATACGATTTTTTCAGACAGTCTGCCAGACATTATTTCTCTGGTCTATGCTGCATATAATGCTCCTGCATGAGAGCCTCTAGTGGACTACAGTGGTAATGCTCTGGTCTCTTAACCACACATCATTCCCGAGATGCTACTCACTCACATTCAGCCGAACTGTACACTGGACAATATGTCGTGATAAACGCTACAGTCATAACTGTTAAGGCTATAACGTGGAAACAGTATCAAAACGTTTTACACAATACTAGAAAAACGACTATAAAATTAAAAAAAAAAAAAAAAATCAACCAGTACAAAACAGAATGGGTAAAGAATAAACAGAAGAAATATACTACCTCTCAGTTTTTCACGAGGTAACATATTTCAAGGTGACTTTCTTAAAAATGCTTTTTGTACAGGAAGAATTTTATATATATAGTAACAAAAAGCCATGTCAGCTTATAATGGTTCTTGCAAATGTCCTTTATTGAATTCAGTATTATAACTGGATTGTAGGATTGAAGGCACTGACTTAAGTATCTCAATAAAATGAACAGAAATCCAAGCATTGCAGATAAAAGATATTTGTTACTCAGTTTGCTTCGAGTCTTTGCAATGTACATGTTCTCAAAATCTTAAAACATATCAAAAGGAAGCAGATATGATTAAGCATTAGCTACAGATTTTAAATAATCCACAGATGCATGTATTCAAAACTGTGAACCATGTGATGATGGATAATAATAATGACAGAGACAAAACTGTTATTAAGGATTATAACTGCTCTTTTTATTCGCGCCAATATCAACAATTCAGAGAAATGTTCCACATCAACTCCCTACTTGAAGTCATGTGGTCTGACCACATGTGCCCATGTATGTTAATGACATTCATCTTACCGCATTTGCAGAATACATCAATAATGCAGTACAAACAGAGCAGAGGATGGCTGACATTTAAAGTCATCGATTTTGCTTACAGACTCGTTGCTTGTCGTGATTGGCTGATGAGAGTATTTTAAACAGGCATTCTCTGCTTGCTCCTTTTGTTAAAGCTGCTTTATGCATCTATAAAAAGAATAAGTGCTGAAGCTAAGTCTCAATGTAATGCAAGTTAAAGTGACTTTAAAGTGTTAGAAATGTGGAGAACACACCCTTCTCTCTCCCCTACGCCGATCACCCGCAGAACCTGTTTATCCTGTCAGAGACAGACAGTTCCTACATCCAGCGATGGCTCTTAAAGCCCGTGTCCTGGTGACATACCAAGCCGTTCAGGAACAGGGCGATATGTGCAAAAATACTTTGCGCAGGGAATGATTCATCATTCTGAAGCACTTCACCTCCAGACTGAGAGTAGTGATTCACATCTCTGATTATACCATCACACGCATGCACGCTTCTTCATTAATATGCCACACCAGTGACTTAGGAAGTAAATATTCAAGAAGACACAGAAAGATTATGTACAATGTCAAAACAATTAACTTGGAATGTGTGTACATGGAAATGTATTCCTATTTTGAGTAAACACAAACAAACCAAAAAAAAAACAAAAAAAAACTGCAGCATATTGAACACAAATACAGCAGAACACATTCAGCAACTTTGCACATTTCACATTCTTACTGTCTTGACCCTCAGCCACTAGGGGGCAGTGGTATGTATTCACAAACCAGAGAGCGAGAGAGAGAGAGAGCGAGAGAGAGAGAGAGAGAGAGAGAGCGAGAGAGAGCGAGAGAACGAAGCGACCTTAGTGACTGAGCATCTGCTTTTGTAGCAGATGTCAGTGTACAAATTAATCAAATATTGCCGAATCCATTCAGAGTGGCAGAGCTACACAGCAGTCTGCTTCGTTTGGGATGCTTGATTAGCACATACATCCTGCATTATCCCTGTAGGATGTACAGTCACAAGGCAAACCTACATCTCTATAGTTACCACACACCACATCCACACAAACAACTTCAGAGGAGCCATGCTCCTCATGTTACTGGGCATCCTGGTGAGTATAACCAGTGTCTTCCAAAGGCAACATGGCTGCCAACTCTGACCAACCTAAAAAACGCAGAAGGCTGCTGTCTGAAGCGGAGGAGGCAAGTGGAAGAGACATTCAGTTGGTCTCCATACACACTGAAGCAGAGAGGTACAGCTGATCTATTAAAAACCCTGCAGTTAGTCACTTAAGAAGTCTGACCCTCAGCACCCCAGAGTGGAACTACTGCACCACCCACAGTGACAAAGAGACAGTGCTCAGATTATACAATCAAATGTGGTATTTGAGGCGAGACTTGATCGGATACAATCAGATATGAATACCCCAGGTGTAATTAAAAGCTTGTTGAGCATGTATTTTTTTCTGCAGACAAACATTTAAATCCACGATAGTTTGGCTAACCAATCTTCAGCAAATCTTTGGCTAAGACACGAACGTCTCTCATTCGAACTCACCAGCAACAGCTCGATGTTCGACCTCCACCTTTCCCTGCCTGTGAAACTCCTGAGTTGAGAGCGTGTGTGAGGAAAGATGAGCAGAGTGTAGCCCCACTGCAACTGGGCAGCAGAGCCCTGGGTCCCCCCCACAGGGCCTGCGCCATCCACACCTCTCCCAAAGGCTTCATCAGCAGCTACAGCCACGGGCCCAGCAGAGTCACCGCCGACCGGGGACGTCGCCAGACCAAGACAGCAGCAACACAAAACGCAAGGTAGAAAAATCTATACGCTCATCAAAGGTATATGCTGTTGCTTTACATAGTCGATCCTCATCCCCTTACGCATGTAGGTTAACAATCAATGCATGCATGTTTATAGGTGCGTGGAAGTGCGTGTCATCAGTTGACGTTTTACATGAAGATAACAGCTTTAATGAAAGAGAGTTCGTGTCAACAGCTCCACAGCTGTTCCAAATTCGGAAAACATACACGAGCCAATTACTGAGGTACATTTTTCCCACCCGTATGCAACCGAATCGTGTTGCATGTAATGGAAGTGAGAGGAGGTGACAGCGGAGGCTGGGAGAAGGTAGCCGAGGACACGCAGCTGCAGGCTGGTGTGACGGAGAGGACACACATGCTGCCCACCAGTCACATCATCTCTGGGCCTCCGGGCAGGGAAAATCTTCTAAAGACAGGGGAGGTAGAAACTCTTCTTCTTAAGTTTGGTACCCAAAATAAATACATTCCCTCTTCGCAGGGTGACACACCTCTGTGAATATCTGATGAAGAGTGTGTTCCAGACCTTGTCTTGTGTGGTTTATTGCAGTGCCTCAGAGCCCACACACTCCACGCCCTCCTGACATGCTCTCACTTCCACACGTGTGAGCTGAGCATGTGATTGGTGCTGGGATCTGGCGTCCCTCCCATGGGCTGCCCGTATCCCATCATGCCACTGGCTCCGTAAAAATTCATACCCGCCATATGGTGAGTCATCTGAGAGGGCACATGGAAAGGCACAAGCTCGTTACAGCCGGTCATTTCCATCCAAAGCTGATAACACTACCATCTTAAAGTCAGCGATGACCTTCACTGTCTGCATTTCAGTGAAATGCCTTTTACTGGTCGTTTACAGGTCTGCTCTCACCTGTGTGATGTTCCACTGCATCTGCTGAGCCTGCTGCACTGTGTAGGGCTGCTGAGGTAGTGTCCCCACACCGCCCATCACGCCCCCAGGCATCCCCGGCACGTACGGAGCGGGCGCAGCCACAGCCGGCTGTGCCATCACGCCCGCCTGCCCCAGCACGGTCATCTGCGGGGCCACCACAGCTCCCATCATGCCCGGCTGGGCGGCCAGAGCCTGGTAGTGGCCGTACGCCGGTGCAGGAGCGTAGCCCATTGGAGCTGCTCCCATGTACATTCCAGCTGCAGATCACACACACACACACACAAAAAACACAAAGCTAGTCAAAATTGTAGGAAGTATACAAGGAAGCACAGCTGATGAAGGATGTCTGTCCCAAGGTCCTCTTGTCCTTTTGTACTTAACTGGAACCTCTACATTTTGTACTAGATTACACGCATAGATAAATCTTCAGTGCGTGTATGTATATTTTATATATATTATATATACAGACACACACACAGACACACACACAGTGAGAGGAAAGTAGTACACAGAGTTTAAAATGATGCAGAGCTGCATTACAGCTGAGAAAGGCGAATCAGACTTACAGAAGCACTCTGCACTTTGCTTTCACTGCTGGCTATTCAGCATTTTAGCGTCCTAGATAAAGGTACAATGCTAATTCAGAAGTCTGACTTACCGTGAGCAGCCATACTGGGCTGTGGTGTCACACTACTGTACAAGGATAGGATGGAGTCTTTTGACAGCTTCTTGCTGTTTTCGTCACTTTTGCTGGGTGGGTCCAGAAAGAGGCTGAGGTTCTCTGGTACCGACGCTGCCACGCGCCCTTTGGGCATGGTGCTGGAGGTGGAGCCACAGGAGGAGCCCGACCCGGAGACAGGCTACAGAGGAATAACAGGACACCATTATTCCAGATTACAACACAGCACCTTTATTCCGGTATTACTTAACGAAAGTGCTTTTATAAGGTACAACCTTGGCTCAAGGCCATGGCGCTGTAGTGTAGGAGAGCGGAGTCCTTACTGTGCTACGTGCAGAAGTGGAGTTAACAGCCTGCAGGGGGCTGAACAGGTCCAGCGCAGGACTCTGCTCAGGGGTGGCCTTTCCATTGGCTACAGCAGCCAGAGGAACGGGGGCGTCTGCCAACGACATGCGTCTTTAGAGTCACAGCTGGATGTAGCCACAGCATTTAATACTGGCGATTTCTTTTGGGGGGGGGGGGGGGAGGGGATGAATGTGGGTGAACGACAGGACATTACCTAGTCCTAAAAGGTCGTTTACTGACTGGGACTGTTTCTTTGGGCTGTTCTTGTATTGCTGAGGCTCCTCCCTCTTCTATAAGACAAAAGAGACATGATGGGTCAGTCCGTAATCCACTTCGAAAATCTGACGTGGTGTTGCACAAACACAACTAACCAGCTTCATCTTCTCAAAAACAACAGGTGCTTCTTTCGTTACGGTCTCTCCCTTCTCCTTCTGCAATTGTTAGACAGGACAAGCGACACGTTCAAATAACATTCAGCAATAGGTGCTTTTATTTCCATTTTCTGACTGTGACAACAAACTCACTCTGAAAGCCTGGATGTCGATGCATTTGTCCATGTATTTCTTCTTTTCATACTTGTCCCGGATGAAGCTCTCCGCTGATCTATACAAGAGCTTTTAAGGAAAACAGTAGCTCTAAATAACAAGGTCTGGTCTACGTGTTCCAACATGAGGGAGTAAAGAACCATTAGAGGAGGATACTGGTCCGTCTCTGGACGCTGGAAGCACTCAGGTAGAAAGGCCTCATAAAGACGCCTTGCCTTGGCATTGCCCATTTCCTGCACACTCTGCAAACAGAGACAAAATCATTCCGCAACACCCACAAGTTAATGTATGACATTCGATTTTGATACTAAATATTTAAGGAGAGAGACAACATTGAAAAGATCTCACGCTGCCTTGAGAATCAACACTGTAAAATGAACTGTAAGTGTAAGCGTGGTGCTCTAGGTGTGAAAGAAGACCTGGATTTGTTCCTGGGTCCACTCATCCAGGTTGACTGATTTGACGCGAGATATGTGTACGCCAAGATTCCGGTGGATCCCTGCACACCGGATGCAGATGAAGATTCCCAAATTCCAGGATGCCCATCTGGGGCCTGATAAAAGGATTAGAAGACGGTGCACAAAAGAGGTGATAAATGAGATGAAAACAAAAGTGGTGAAGTTCATCTTTGCATTCACAGGCAGTGCTAGATGACTCAGAGTCAGATTATGCAGTCATTCCAAAGGGAGACCGTTTAAGGTGGAGATTTTAATTGCAAACAGTAAGACGAGAGCGGCGCTTTCTTTGCCGTGCACCGCGCCATACTGGCATGTTCGGAGAACAGCGAGGGAGCACACCTGACTCGGTCTACAGGACACAGTGAGCTGAATGACTTCACAGGCTCGTGGGCCGTCGTGATCCACTCTCTCCCTACATTACCTCATTCAGCCCACGCCAGAGTGAGCGGTGACTCACACACGAGCCTGCAGGATTGCGTGGGGCATACAGAGCGCAACCGTCTACCAAAGGCTTGCTGTGGACACCGGCTGAGAGAGTAATGATGAACCACCCATCCACCCTTTCTTTTTTTCTTTCCTTTGGCCCTCCTAAAACAAGTTATGAAAGTACCCTATACCAAGGAATAATAAGGTGGCTTTACAGAGAAGTTCTTTTTTTTCTGAGCAGGATCTGGTAAGTTCTTAGACCCTGTTCTTAAGACCCATGCAGTGATGAGAGTATCCATTAGGTGGCAGCCTAGTGTTATATTCTACTTTGGCAGAAGGAGCATACTGCACCAGAGTGCTCAGCTTCATGACGGGTGATGTCACAAAGGACTGTTGTGACTACATTTCAGTTTGTTGGTCTCTGCGGCACTGAGCACTACAAGAGTAGTGAGTGAGCACAGTGCATTACAAGAGTAGTGAGTGAGCACAGTGCATTACAAGAGTAGTGAGTGAGCACAGTGCATTACAAGAGTAGTGACTGCTTCATTCCAGAACTGAAACTTGCACAACACAAACTGGACATAAGCATTTAAATCCTCATTATTCACTTCTCATTATTCAAATACTTATTATTCACTATTATTTATACAAAAAATGTCCAATATTTGATGGATATGAATTTAAGTGAATAAAAAACAAACAATCTTCTTAAGCAAAATGATAATCACCCATGGCATAAGTGTCTTTAGAGTCTCAGTGTGAAGAGTCACAGCCAAATATGTTCCAGGCCTCCATAATGTGAGTCAAGCAGTCGACGACCACCTACAGTTTGTGCTTTGCACTGGGACACGTCTGGTCTGCTAGAGCTTAGGCTTCTGACTGCTTTGCCTTTCTGGTCATGTTAAGATCTCTGATCATACTGTTAATGTGAGATGATGGAGATTAGGTCCATTAGAACAGGATGTCCCCAGACCGACACACTGCTGGCAAGGTCTAGCCCTGACAGGCTGTCACTGTACTCTGGATCCACTGCACTTCTCCATCTCTGACCCTTGCCTGCCTGTGAGGCCTGGCCTTGTCAGCTTGTGTGGTATTGGAGAAGGATGTGAGCTGGGAGGTGACGGCAGGCCAGGCAGGGCAGGTGTAGCCGTGAGTTTGAACGGAGGAAGGCTGGCTGTGCCAGGTGGATGTGCGACAGACTGCATGAGGCTCTGATCACTTCCCACGCCGGAGTCCAGTAGCTCCCTCGCTTCACCACTGCGGGACTCCAGCCCTCCACGGAGCTGCTCTACCGCAGGATGCAACATGCCATGCTAATTAGCAACGTGTGCACTCTAGTAGTGAAGTCCAGTAATAACTTAGTGTTAGAAATCCGGCACCTTTGGGGACACATTTTCTACTCAGCTTCATGACTGAAAGTGGATTCTAAACATAGAATATCCAATACGCCGAGCAGGAATAACTGCTGCTAGGTTGGTGTAGGGTTGGATGATGCAACTGCAGTCACTTTCAAACAGTAAAAATTACAAAGAGTGTAATAAGGATGGTGCTGTTTTGAAAATCTGTGATTGGTTGCTCTTTCCACATAATGCAGTTAGCTGAAGCAATTGAGTAGATGACATGCTTCCGCTTTTGAGAGAGGAAGTACTTATGGTCACAGAAGATTCACAGAAATGCCCCTAAGTGCTAACCAGGCAGACAAGGTTAGAGGGCTGGTGAGTGTGGAGCAGAGACTTGCCATGTACCACCAGCAAGATCTTCTGCAAATATATGCTGAGTGCTCCAACACCGAGGCACTATAAAATCTTTCATGAACAAAGGAGTTGAAAGGGGAGAAAGAAAAAAAAAAAAAAAAGAGTAATCATGAGAACAAGATGGCAGGATGTTTTTCTATCTTCACCTGTTGTGGCAGCCGTGAGTATGTGTACTGAACAAACAATGACCCTCTTAAACAGCTCACACACACACACACACACACACACACACACTTTAAACAGTCACGTTACCAAGGAGGGAGGAAAAAAAAAAAAAGCCTCCACATACGGACCAGTTGTGCAGGCTCTCTATTCCACAAGGTTGTAAAAAACACACCTCCTCAGAAACACCACACAAGCAGGCACACGGCCTGTAATACACATTAATACACATTACTACAGTTCCCAGCAGGCTCAGCATGCACAACCATGTGAGCCAGAGAATCCCCTGACTTTTCACTCTGGACGAGGAAACACAAGGGAGTCGTGAACTGAAGACCCAGTTTCTCAAACTGGGCTGAGGAATCCTCATAATGAAATTCTGCCAACTGCCTGCTTCACTTTCTGCCAAAGGGCTTCTCCAACCTGGAAATAACCAGAGGAGACAGAGAATGACCTAGAACAGGCTGAGCATGCCTCCCCACAGCAGATGGACTTTATACTTTATTCAGTGCACACACACATGCATGCATGCGAGCGTGCACACACACACACACACACACACACGCACACACAAACATGCTGGTGATAAAGAAGCATGTAAATTATGTAAACATAAGATGCTCGGTTATTGCTTGTCTCGGTTATCGGAGACAAGAAAAGCATATGGATATGCTCTGGAGCAAAACCCACGATCAGTCCGTGTTCTTGTTATGACATCTAATCTACAGTGGCAGTTCTTCAGTGGCCTTGCTCACTGTAGTCTTGCACTGAATTCTTCCTTTTTTTTTTTGCTGTAACATGCTAGACAGCAATGACAATTTGCCTGTGCATGCATGCGCGCGTGCGCACACACACACACACACACACACACACACACACACACACACAGCAGGATTCATTCAGCTAGAGAGAAGAGCAATGGATCGATGAAGGCAGCACAGGGACAGCTGCTCTGTCCCTCCTCATCCTCATTACATCCTCCGCTCACTCCTCAGCCTGCAGGGTGATATCTCCATGACAACCATAGAACAAGAGAATGCAAATGAGCTTCACTACTGAGGTGTTCTAGCCATAAAGGTCAACTGCAAAACTACCCCCCCCACACACAATTCTGTTTCTTTTTCATTATATGTGAAAACACACAGTGAGGCCACATACATACACAACCCTGCACCTACAGCCTTATGGGTGAGACCACATACATACACAACCCTACACTCACAGCCTTATGGGTGAGAACCTGTGAAAAGGAGAAGAAGAACGGAACAGTAACAAGCACTTCAAAAAGAGCAGAGACAGTAACAGCTCAGCTAAAGCACAATTAGGGAGGCCTGTGTCAGCGGAGCTAGCATCTTGTGTTCCTACAGACCAGCGGAGCTAGCGTCCTGCGTTCCTACAGACCAGCAGAGCTAGCGTCCTGCGCTCCTACAGACCAGAGGAGCTAGCGTCCCTGCGCTCCTACAGACCAGAGGAGCTAGCGTCCCTGCGCTCCTACAGACCAGAGGAGCTAGCGTCCCTGCGCTCCT
>JAOYMR010000004.1:16560611-16579867 GCA_025802075.1 Tenebrosternarchus preto | reverse complement strand
GCCCCTCCCATACTGACCTTTTCATTCCTCCTTATTAGTTTTCTCAGGGTTTGTAAGTCTGAGCTGTTTTGTTGTAGAGTGCCAGGGCTAACTTGGGATAACCCCTGTTAGCCCTTATCATTTCACTGTAATCCTTTGGTCTGCCTGCCGTCATGCTCACAGACAGACACAGACAGACACAGACAATTTGACGCTCAATGACAGACACTTTGAGCTGGGCAGAATTTTGGCCTTGTTCCATGCAGTGATGCTGATTAGATTTGGGCTCTGAAGTGTCTTGGGGAAGTGGCCAGAACATTAACAGTTGCAGTGTCACTGCTGACATAACTGTCCAGCTCTGCGGTGTTACCTCAATGACACTTACCCTCATGTCATTGGATGGTACGTGAGATACACATAGAACCTGACTCGTATTTGACTGTTACTTAGGTGCTTCTAGAGCTCTGAGCACTGTTCTGTGTATCCTGTCACCTCCTGGCAGAGAAGTTGGCTGCCCTAGCAGTGAGCGCTAAAAGGGCTGCACTGGGTGGAGCTGGAGTGATGGGGCCTCCAGGCCCTCCAGGGCCTCCTGGAGCTCCAGGATCACAGGGCCATCATGGACTCCCAGGTTCTCGAGGCATTCCTGGCATGATTGGAGGTCCTGGTCAAATTGGGAACACTGGCCTTAAAGGTAAAGTAACTGTTTAAACTGTTACTGTTTAAAAAGCCAATAAAATGACAAGCATTGGTTGTAATAGGCTGTAGTGTATACACTGGGTGACACAAGAGGAGGAGATGGGTAGAAAAATATCCATATCTTCTCTCCTCTGCTGGGCCTTACAGGAAAGAGAGGTGCAAAGGGAGAGAGAGGGGATGCGGGCCGACCCCATCCAGGCCAGCCGGGGCCCCCTGGTCTTCCAGGTAAATCTTGTTAATCTCTTTTTCCTCTGGGTTATTATTTAGCCATTCATCTTGAGGCATATTATTCACTACTGTGAATTATTCAGTAACTTTGAATAAATTAATATAAGGCATTTGTAGTTACAAGACATAAGTTACAAGTTCTTTGGGTTAAATCATTTTCTGAGCAACTTTTATGTATGAAAGGAGCCATAAGGGTTATCAGGAGTTACCAGTGGCTTTAAGAATGCAAATGCACACACTGAGTTAGCAAAGCTAAGGTATCGTTAGCATCTAAGGTGTTAGACATTGATAACCCTCCTGTACCCTGTGCTCTCCCAGGTCCACCAGGGCTGGACGGCGTGGCCCGGAACGGAAAGCCGGGAGAGCGGGGTCCCCAGGGCGTGGGCGGTGTGCCGGGATACCCTGGCAAAGCTGGACCTGCTGGCCTCCCTGGCTTCTGTGAAGCAGCGGCATGCCTGGCCGCTTCCGCTTACACTTCTCCCAGACTGCAAGAGGCCGGAAGTGTGAAGGGGCCATCCACTTAACACAGGCACCTCACTGGAGCCTAATGACATCAGAGGAAGAGAAACAGAAAGAAGCACACGGTCCTTTCCTCCACCAAACATCAGCGTGAAAGCCAGTGGAATGGTTCAGAGAGACAGACTTTTCAGTTTAGCATGCATGTATGTGTGTGTGTGTGTGTGTGTGAGTGTTTGCAAAGAATGACTTTAAATGATTTGATTACATTGCTAACAGTGTTGGCCAGTGTTAAGCGTAATGATAACCTGGGTACGTTTGAGGGTTGATGGGCTGACAGTGTTAATTACTCTGGAACATCCCACTATGAACACGGTGAGATGTGAACATCAGCCAGTATCATATCAGGGGCATCGAGATCCTTGGACAGGGACACTGAGGTCCACTTTTTGGTGCTGTTTTGTTTTAATTGTGGTCACTTTTTTTGTTGATTATCTAAATTCTTTGGGCAAATGTGATTTAATATGAAACTATAATTGACAAGGTTAACCATTTAAAATACATAAGACTTTCCCTTAAACCATGCACAGATTGTACCAATAATAAAAAAAAAAAGTACAAAACTGTAGTCGATACCTTATTGTAACTTATTGTTAATTACCTCATGGAAATACTTCCTGTTCTCGACCTTATAGATCCTGTGTACAGTAGATCCTTTGTACTTGTTTCATCACAGATTAACTTTTTCTTATAATTGCCCAGCAACAAAACAGTATGATCATCAACATTATCACTGATTCAGTGCTGTAAATCTTTGTAAATGTGTGTTAATTTTATATGAAAGGCTGGGTTTACAATATGGACAGAAACCCAGAGTTAATGAATATAATCAGCATTGAGATTACAGCTAGAAACTAATAGATGCCACTTTCAGGTCAACAAAAAAAAGGCGAACTGATTATCTTCATTAACAAAGTGCTATTTATTGGTCTTTATTTGGTTCATCTGTAAACTTTTTTCATGGTTGTTAAGGTCAATTTAAATAAATAAAAATGACAGTTTTGTAAAACTGAATGTTCTTCTGCATCTTCTAAGGATCTCATATAAAGGAAAGGCAGCACCCATCTTAATTTGCATTGTTTCTTGCAGATTGTTAATCTGCATTAACCTTAATCTGCATTGTTTCCTTGTCTTTCTTCTTTCACCACATTATTTGGCTTGATAAAATAAAACGTATGCATCCATGTTGATGTATAGCCTTGATTCATGTTGGGAAGCAAAATTCAGCATTAATCCCATGATGCATGCGCACAAAATGAGTAAAGAGATCTCAGGGATGAGTAATCCAAGATCACTGCGCACTGTCAGAGATTCACCATTTTCCCAGTATTGATGATCACAATAAATAAGGTTAACACTAAACACATCTTTATTCAACCAGCTCACATCTTGATCTGCTCACAGGTCAATAAAAAATGACCTAAAACTACGTTGCCATGGTTTTCAGCTCCAAGTACCAGCATAAATGTCAAGTTGCAAAGTCATAGCAAAACAAACAAACAAACAAACAAAAAAAACCCCACTGATTTTGTAGAGCCCAATGTAACTGTTGTCTTATGGGAATCCTTTTCCTAACATGTTCCTAATATACTTATACTTATATATACTATATACTTATCACACCTCTGCCTCTCCCAGGTGAATTAGAGAAGTTCTCCTGAAACTCCTTTTATGAGAATAAGGAATATTTTGTGAAATAATGCTGCATTGTTCAAAACGGCTGTGGAAAGAAGAGAAAACGAGAGAGATCAATAGACAAACAATGAAAAAGTACGTAACTTTGGGTCCCACACTGCTTGTAGCTATTAGTGTTTGGAAGGGTACTGCTGATATTTCAATAAATGAAAACCAATTTGCTGTAAAAAAAAAAAAAACTTTATTGCTTTTCTTTTAAAAAAAAAAAAAAAGAAAAAAAATTACAAAACCATGAATGACACAATGGTGATTTTTTTTCCTTTTAAGCTTTTACAAGAGGCTCTGGCTAAGTCATCTACATACTGTAAATCGAGGAAAGTAACTGGAATCAAGTTATGGCTCTGAGAACTGCAGAGTTATGACTTTATTAACACTGCAAAGGGTCGCTGTGTAGGTTCATTATGTGAACCGATAAACTCTAAATAAAAGTTCCTTATGTCACTGGTAGCCATAGTTTTGTCTCCCTTTCTAAAGAGAGAGAGAGAGATGATTGTTTTTTATTTTTATTATCATAAATGTGTTCACTGTTTTAAAGGCAAGGACGCACTAACTGTTTGCACACAGAAAAGAAAAAGAATGAACTTATGAAATTCTATTTCTGCACAGAGCACATTCAAGTGGTCCCTAGTCTGACAAACTTACTCCTCCACCTCCTCCCCATACACACACACACACACACACACACACACGCACAAAGTTTTGAAAGCCTGTCAGAGAGAAGATAAAGTGCTGACTGTTTATGCTTCAGTTTGGGACCTGGCTGAAACAGCAATGTGTCGAACTGTGTGAATCAGAAGAGCTTTTAGACAGCATGAAATCTAAACAAGAGCTGATGGGGAAAGCTAATGTTGTTGTAATGGAGATAAAAGCACAGTCAATTCTGGATGATACAAGTATTTCAAAAGCAAAATAGTATCTGAGAGGAGGCATGTGATGTACCTGATTGTGGTAACCTATTTCAAACAAAGTAGTTCAAGTTTAAAAGGTATAAGAACAGTTTAGGTTTGAAATGCTGATGGTGAGGTCTCTCAAAAATGATCAAATCAACATAATATTTTCATTTCAATCTGCAGTAAAAATTTCACTCAAGTAATTTCAATTTTAATAGAAAACCAATCAATTCTTTTTTTACAAAATTGCTGAAAAAAGTACTCTTGTGCTGCTGGCATTCCATTAAAAATGTATAAAAAAGCCATCATATATAAATACAAATATGTACAACACAAGTCCTTAAGGGAGCATAATTATATCTTGCTTGTACCTTTTTGTCAAGTGCTGTAACCACAGAACAGCCACGGAACAGCAGGGTATGAGCAAAATATAGAATCTACCTATCTGGTCCAAATAAGATCTGAGGGACGTTCTCTCAGGACATCTCGAGACATAAGGTTGATGTAAAGAAAAGATATAGGGATAGTGACCAATAGTTGGGATGCACTGACTCAGTAAAGCAGTACAACAGCAAAAAGTAGTAGCTGCCCGAAAAAAACCCAAAAGTGGAAGACTATCTAAACAATCTGCAATTCAGCAGAGAAAACAAGGCCCAAATAGTTGACCTTGGCAGGGAATAAGAGTGGCTCACAGATGACCTGATGGCACAATCATATCCAATGCATCAGTGGTTTCATAGTGGTGAAGGCGGAGAAAGAAAAGCTCTTTTTGGGTTGGGGCACTTAATCCAGGGATCTTCAGTCAAGCACCAGTAAACAGAAACTCAAAATCAGATGTTATGCAATTCCAAATAAAAAAGAGACATGGTGGATGAGAAACAGGGTATTCCCAGAGAGTTTGTAGAGTTGCTGCGCTCATGGTAGGGAATGGAAACCTTCTGGTATTAGTTCACCTTTAGCAGATTTTAGATTACTCCTGTGGTAGCTTTTGCCATATTAAGGTGACACAATTGCTGGATAATTCCTCTGGTTCTCCAGGGATCCTATTAGGTTAATTCACAGGCAGACTGAATGGTGTGCTGAGAATGCTGATCTTTGGGTCTCATCCTTTCCCTTTGAGTCTCTCTGGTTCCCTCATACTCTCCCACATCTCTGTCTAGTACATGGGACCTTTGACTGGAGGGCCTTTAGGGTTGTACTCCACAGGCCCACTCATACAGTCAGAGGGGTGACAACGGCCGTCTTTGCCCTTCTGTCCAGTGGACCCTGGAGGCCCAGGAATGCCAGGAATACCCTGCTGACCAGAGGGGCCTGGTGGTCCCATCTTACCATATCCTGGAGGTCCAGGAATACCTGAAGCAAAGAAGAGGGTGGATTGAGTGGGACAGAACTGAAGGACACAATAAGAATCAAAGACAAATATGAGAAGGGCTAGATGTACACTTTGTATTTTCTATGACATGTTCCTTTAAATGTTTATCTACAAGTCTCACCTTGAGGACCTGGTGGTCCACTGTCTCCCATCTCTCCCACTCCTTTATCTCCTTTCTCTCCTTTTACACCTGGTGAGCCTGGAGACACATCCAAATGAAAAGAGACTCATTCCAGGGAGGTGAAGAACCGTGAGCTCAGGTAGAGCAGTGTTTATTTGGGAAAACACTGCGGCCAGTGCTGCTCTTACCTGGAGGGCCAAGTGGTCCCTGCCTGCCCTCGCGCCCAATCTGGCCCGGGCGGCCTGGCATCCCTGGAGGTCCTGGTAGGCCCTGGCTGCCATCTTTACCGGGAGGTCCCGTTCGACCAGGGGACGACACCATCTCCACTGGTGACATGCGTGACATGTAGTAGGCCATTCGCTCTGAGGAGAGAGAAAACAGAAGTCAAACACGGGCTCATACAAAAATGGATATGAGAAACGAAAAATCTCAGCTTCCAGCTGACAGCAGAGGTTCTCTCACCATCAAAGATCTTTATGACCTGTTGCCTGATGAAAGCTCTGATCTCATCATAGTTAACAACAGCCTGGGTACAGAATAAATAAAAAAACACATAAACATGCCTGCTTTCTATGGCCAAACTGCCACCCTCCACTGCTCCAGCCCCATATACCACTTCTACAAAAATGACTAGAGCTGTAATATTATGTCGGTTGGTCTCTTTCACAGACTACTGTTTAGCCTTACATCATTTCCTGGGGTTCCTGGTGGGCCCGGGAGCCCTGCCTGTCCTGGAGACCCAGTGCTACCTCTCTCCCCACGGGGCCCCACTGGACCTATAATTCCTCCAGAGTCTTTAGAGGAGTAGCCCCCTCCCCCAGGGGGGCCAGGCCGGCCACGCTCTCCAGGGGGACCTCTCGGTCCTATAGAGCCTGCTTCCCCCTGATGAGATAAGAGACATAGGTGATTAGGAACCAAACAGAATACAAGTAATTAAGAGTCAATTGCCATAAATAAAACTGCACAAACTTTAACCAGATGACCACCGCTGTCCATGAAAGTTCTTTCAGCATGTTATCCAAAAACATAAATGAATATAAAGCATATGTTGTAATATCCACTTTGTGTGTATTTAATGAGGTAACGCAAAAGCATCCATGTGGTCAGCAATTGCAATTTTCAGTCAAATAAGCTGGACGTACTCTTTGTTAGGACAAAAATTGCCCTTCCAACACTCTAATCGCCATTGCAATTCTCTAATTTCCATGGCAGAGCTGGTGAACATTAACACTCTCAAAACATTTGCAACAGAATTAGCAGGATCAAGTAAGCTGTGTGTGTGCACCCTGCTGGCTCCATATAGTGGGCTAGAGGGAACACCCATCTCCTTCAAGCTTTTAGAGTGCTCTGCCCTCAGCTGTGTGTGCAGCTGTATGGCTTTCCAGCTGAACATGGTGCCAATGCTGGGTGGATGTGGAGACACTGTTTGGATGGCTGGTTCACAGCCTCATTGAGCAAAGTCATACATGGCAGATGTTTTAGGCATCAGCATGCACGAACAAACAAATAAACAAACAAAAAAGACCCAGACCTTTTGTCCTTGTGAACCAATCTCTCCTGGCAAGCCTGGTGCTCCCTGAGAAACAGATTAAGGAGGTAAACAAAAAAGAAGCTTTACTGACTTTTAATGTTTGTGCAAGTGTAGCAGCTGCTCTGCTGACAGATGAATAAGGATGTTAATAGTGATCTAACAGGCTCACAGGGTCACAACGTGACCAGTCAGAAACGCGACTTACATCTTTTCCCACTGCCCCATCATTGCCTGGTTCTCCCTGCCAGAAACCCAAAGAACAAAAAGAAAAAAGAAAAAAAAACATTCAACATCCAGTTACTCCAAAGTGTTAATGCTGAAACAAAGTCCATGCAGAGGTGTAATAGAATGACCATCTGTCCTGGATGTCCGGGACCCCCTGGAGAGCCTGGCATGCCTGGTAGTCCTCTCTCTCCTGCCTCTCCCCTTTCACCTTTAATCCCCTGCACGTAGACAGACAGCCAGAGTGTCCTGGATTAGGCTGGACACCAGCAGAGCAGGATATGATTAACACATTAAACAGATTTGTTTATCTCGATCACTCACCACACCAGGAGGCCCAGCTGGTCCAGGTGGACCTGAGGGACCTATAGCACCCTGCAGAGTGAATTACATTAATCACTTAATACCACATGATTTGTACTCTTAATTTGTAGTGAATTATAATGGAAGAATATGAGGATGGAATTCCTAAATGCTTACCAGATGACCTGGTGCTCCTGGTGGTCCTTGGGGTCCCTGTGGACCTGGATCACCCTGAAAGCATAAGGTCAACAGCAGCTAAGAGCAAATCAAATCACACAGCAAAGAAGGGTTTTGTGGTTCTGTGATACTTTGTTCAGGTAAATAGTGTGACTTGGCTGAATGCCATATCCTCTGGTCAGACATGGCAGAGCTTACCTCAAGCCCTGGTCTTCCGGCAGCCCCTGGAGGGCCCTGAGGTCCAAGATCTCCCTACGGAATACAAACCAGGGGCAGAGAGGGGATGAAAGTCAGTGAGGAAGAGGGGAAAATAAGCAACAAGCAAAAAGCATAGTTTTAGTGTGGTCACTAACTCTGCATGGGAAAAAATGAAAGAAAAATCTCCATCCCTACCTTCTGCCCTGGGAAGCCTGTGTGTCCCTTTATGCCTTTGAATCCCTGATATGAGAAAGTATTAACAACATACCATTTACACACTCTCAAGAAACACGACATTTGTGAAGTTTAAATCTTTACACTTTAAAAGGCATTTATTATGGAACAAAAATGTACACACCGGCTCAGCTGTTTATAAGTCAGTAAACAGTGAAGAAAGAGAGAAAGACATGCAGGTGCTAAAAGATCTGTGCTTATACCGGTATTCCCCTGAGTCCAGCTGGACCAGCTGCACCTGGCTCCCCCTGCACAAGGAGGGGGGAGAGAGAGAGAGAGAGAGAGAGAGAGAGAGAGAGAGAGAGAGAGAGAGAGATGTGGTTGCAGGTATGCATTCACAAACATCAAATACCTCAACTGTTAATGCAGTTAATAATCAAAAGGCAAACTATAATCATATAAAGATTTAAGTGTCTTCTGACCCGTGGTCCTGGTTTCCCATCCTTGCCATCTTGGCCCTCTGCCCCAGGAGGACCCTGCAAGGGTACAAAGAAGTAGCCAATTACACATTCACATAAACAAAACTGGCAATTACAGATTTGCTGTGGGCAGACAAACTGTAGATCTTCACTAAGCACTTTTCATGGACGCTGTGCCAGCGTAAGGCTGTTCCTCTGAGACTGTGGTGCTGGCCTTGGTCCTACCCTCCTACACTGGCACAGATGCCACATTAGCTGCACAGATGCCACAGTCTCAAAGCTCATGCTGGGTCTTTGAGCAGGCCCCTCACCGGTATGCCTCGGCTTCCTGGAGATCCAGGGGGGCCTGTAGGGCCTTGTGGGCCCTGTAACCCAGGGCTACCCTGTGGGAGAAGAACCGAGAATCAAAATTAGGAGAGTTCATTTCCGTTAATTTGATCCAGTTAATCCCAGTATATATAGGTGTGATGTCTAGCATGGCAGGTATATGTATCTGATTTTGTATGTGCGCAGCAGAAAAACGTGGTTGTAAATGTAGATTAACAGGCATTTCCACAGGCATCATGCATTAGCGTCACATCTTATGTCTACCAGTGAGACATGTGGCCATATTGTTACTTGCCGGTTCTGCCTTTGGCCCTGGTGGTCCAGTAGGACCGATTTTTCCTGGGAAACCTGGTGTGCCCTGAAAAGAAACTGAGCTGTGAGATCAAGGAAGATCCACAGTATGTAGAGAGAAAAACCCTCAATAATTATTTTCTACCTGCTGTCCTGGGAATCCAGGTGGTCCTGGAAAGCCCTACAATAAAACCAGGAAGCTCTTTTAATGTGTGCTCTGTAACTGCAGCTCTACCAAAGCTCAGGCTATCCTCTTGAGACTTGCACTTTTTCTGGTTTTGTTTTGCAAAAGTTAAAATACATGTCAAAAAGAAAACAGCGCTTTTGGCACTTTTCAAAGAGAGCAGAATTAAGAGATTAACCAATTGTAAAATGCTTTCAGGACAACTGGTCCTGACTACTTTGATAACAACTGTGACCCTCTTTCATTCATACCTGATCACCCTTTGATCCCAAGGGCCCTGATAGTCCTGGTTCTCCCTTGGGACCCTAGAAGCAAACAAGTATATTGAGCACATAGTGCATTACAGAAACACAATAACAACAAAGCAGACGTGTTGGTGTTCTTGCCAGCCCAACTCAAGACCTATGTAAGCTTAAATGGACATGCATGAGAATGGTGGTCCCTGGGAGACATTTTCTTACAGCTGGCCCTTGTAGTCCCTGGTAACCTGGAAGTCCCGGTGGGCCCTGCAGATACAAACCAAAATTTCCATGACTCTTTTCCTTTCACATCTTCTCGCACACATTGCATATAGAAACAGTAGCAATATGAGGCGCTGGTGAGATCTGTTGCACTGAGAAACAGGCTCTCACCGACTCTCCTTTATGACCCGCGCTGCCTGGACCGCCTCGTTCTCCTTTCAGTCCCTAAAGAAGCAGACGCAGGGATGAGTTCATATAACCACACATCTTTGGACTCTGAATCTATCCACACAGCTAGTGTCAACCAGTATGCAGTGTAAATCAATCTAACAGTCTAGAGCAGAAAAGCAATTAGTGTATGTCACATAAAAAGGAAATCAAAAGAGCATGTAGCATTACCACAGGAGGTAAACAATACTTACAGGAAGCCCAGGTGGTCCCATAGTTCCTGGATATCCAGAAGTTCCAGGTGGACCCTGGGGGGAAAACACAGAAAAAGGATTGCTGGGATAACAGCATTACCCAGGAATGTCCCGAAGTAGAATGGAAAATCCTTGGAATGTGAGTCCTTCAAAACTCTTTGATCCTCAATGCATTCTATTATAACCCCCCCATCCAAGCAATCCATGGAAGTACATACTTGATCCCCTTTTTGTCCAGGAAGCCCCTGCAAGCCTCTCTCGCCTTGTTGACCCTACAGTTTTTAAACAACAGTCAGAAAAAAACAGGTGACAAAAGTAACGCTCAGCGCAAGAACACGACGTGTCACAATGGTGCTTCAGTGCACCGCGGAGACCACCAACCACAGTTTCAAAAAGAGCCCATATCCGAACTCACCCTGCGTTCTCCATCATGATTCGAGCTGATTATAATGTCACTTGCAGAATGCTTTGCGGTTCAGATCACATTTCTGTGAGCTTGGTGCTTAATGCGTTTTGCTGGATCTTGACAGAATCTCATTATTTACTTCCTAAGTGAGACCTGGTAATGGGGTGAATGAATTATTGATTCCTTCTCTCTTGTCATCTGTATTCCCCATAAATAAACAAATGATGCAGAGATATTACCTTTATTATCAGGGGGCAAAATGTGTCTAACGGCTATTGGAGATGCATAATGAAAGATATGTGCACCTGTGTTGAATCTCAGATGGGATTATCCATTAAGTCTCTCCGTGCATGGATACATCACTTGTATTTTCCATAGCTAAAATACGCTCTGAAATTACTTCAATTTGGCCTTTTAGGAAATGCTGGAAAAATCAAGGATGTGAAGAAAGTCACAAAGTTGTTACTTTTTCAGTTACTTTTTTCTGAAAAAAGCTGGAAATGAAATAGAATTAAAAAACAAAACAAAAAACCCCCCAAACACCCATTGCATTGTGATGAAGTGAGAGCCAGAGTGGGTTGGAAAGTGTGCCGCTACTTCAGGAAGGCATGGATTACTGAGCTTAAATGAGCTGGCGTTCACACAGACGAAGGCTAAATGAACTGCACGGGACGACAGCAAATTCTGGCAGCTTTGTATTATTGTCCTTTAAAAGCCTGCTGACTAGACACACTGCCTATGTGGTGCAGTAATGCCTTTAGTCAATCTGCAGATCAATGTTGTACAAAGTTCAGGAAAAAATAATGCATTGTAATGTCCTACTGCGGCTTGAAGACAAGCAACGATGGGAGAGACCGGCGGCATTTAGAGTGCAGTTCTGGAAGCAGGACTGAGGCAAACTGGAGGGTGTAGATCAAGTGAAAGCGTGGCACAAACCTGGGCCACATGCACCGTAAAATCTGTGCTACCTCAGACAGAGCGTCTCCCTGAGCCCGTCTCACTGTTAAGGCGAGGCTCTCAGGGCGGAGGGAGACAGGCTGTGAGCAGTGTACCCTTTCCGATGAGCCTCGCCAAGCCAAAAAAAAAAAAAAGTGAAAACAGGTTTCCTATCGCTTTTTAATATTACTGTGATTACTGACAGTGTCAGATAAGAAACTTCATCAGGAACAGGGACCTGGTAGAAAAACTGACAGAACGTTTCCTATGTATTCGTGCACAGTGTGCTGTGTGCAGTCAGCAAGGATTACTTACAGGTAGACCAGAGGAACCTGGAGGACCAGGAAAACCAATATTACCCTAAAAAAGAAATCAGGTTAAGGAAAGCAATACATCGTAAATACTAAAGCAAAGTAATGAAATAATTAAGACAAATAATAAATCAGTATAATAATGGTAGGATGTTAAGACAGAACAAAAATAAACTAATAGGACATGAGCATATGAGTGCCATGCTAGTCAAATGTCCAGACTAGTCAACCTGCTTCTCTACTCACTCCACTGCAGTTTTAAAGAGTGACAAAAGAGGGCTCTGTGGTGTCACTGTGAAAATCTGTGGGGATTCGCTCTCTGTTTGTTTTTTCATCCTGCCTAATTGAAAACGGTGAACCTGAAATAAAGTAGCTCACGTAAACAAGTGGAACACAGGGCCCAAATGTTAATAGCAGTGTTGGGGCATGAAGAGGGCTCCAGCATCTATGTCACTGCTAAAACAGGAACTGTTTTGCTCACGGCGCCATGTTTGTACCAGACATCTGGTCAGTGGAAACCGTGGAGAGGATGAAGACACAATAAATAATCTTGCTTCGAGGGAGAAGGAGAAAAAAGAATTTCCAGCCTCTTGTACTAAGATAAACCAGGCCATCAAACTGACTTACAGGGCTTCCAGGAAGACCAGGAGTACCTCTTTCACCCCTCTCACCCTACAAGAGAGAGATCAAAAAATATCAGCGGCCAACACATTAAATTACTAAGACAACACAAACATATCCACATACTGTACACCAGCAAGAGAATGTGGAAATGTAACAGGGATATTTATCGGAAAGAGAAAACCATCTTCTGGAATTCTCTAAAACATCCTAATAACTAATGAGCTTCTTGCCGAATGCTGTTTCTCACCGGATCTCCTTTGATCCCTGGTTGCCCTGGGATACCAGGCGTCCCTGGCACACCTGTGCAAGCACTGTTGCTGTTTGTCTAGAAGAGATTAAACAGAAATGCCGGGGGTGACTTAAGGACAAGGCTGGAGACAGTGTGGCCACTTCTCAGGATGGAAGGAGCACTATGATTAAAGAGAGCATCCAGAGAGCTTTGCGCATTACTCACCGTCCCTCGTGATGCTTCCTCCTTCTGCAGCTGCTCAAAACACTGCAAAACCAAACCCAGACCATTAGAGGCTCATTCACACACAGCTGCAAGACTCAAACCTGCCCAGTAGCATATCAAGTGTGATCACAAGCTGATGTTTAAGCACTGCATGCAACAGATCACATCTTGTGTCACCAGTGCCTTGATAATGCACAATATCGCACCATTCAAGCACAATATCGGATAAATGGAAGTTAAAATGGCCAAGTCAACAGAACCCTGAATGAGCCCCTGCACTGCACCCTCTTACAGCCATCCACATCCCCCCCCCCCCCCCCTCACCCTCTTGCAGCCATCCAAGTCAATGACGCCAGGCTTGCCCTGCTCCGGCTTCTCCAGCTTAGCGGCCGGCACGCCGGGCACGCCGGGCACGCCGGGCAGACCCTGGGAGCAGTCCTCACACTGCACCTGCAGCAGAGCACAGGCAAGGTCAGCCCCGCTATCAGTGTCCCGGGCAAAGACACGGACAAAGAGGAGAAACAGAAGAATCAGGCAGACGAGCACCTGCAAGGAGGCAGCTGAACGGGCTTATTTACTACTCTGTTCAGTGAACACGGACACGCACATGATGAATGAGAATCTGTCCACTACCTGGAATCAGTTAGCAGAGAATAGTGAAAAGAGCTTCCTAAGTGTATACAGCCCAGCCGAAACACCAAAAGACCAGACTGTAGATATGGATTTGTAAGAACTATATATAAGTTGAATATTCTGTCACTGAATATTCTGCTCATAATTCCACACAATGATTTGATTTGATTTTTTTTAAATTAGGCACTTAACTACAGATAATAAATCTGGAACATCCACTAAAAACCAAATGCTTTTCTAAGAATGATTGATTTATATAAGCAATTTGATAACCTTAGGTAACCTCTTTGATTATTACATTACACATTATTCCACATTGCACATCAGTATTATTGTGTAATAAGAACCGTTCATAGACAATTATAACGAGTTTTAGATTGGGGTGCACTTATCAAAATTCCACTGGTGCCACGCTAATATTTCAGTTCAGTTCAATGGGTGCGAAGTGAAGTTCAAACTGTGCACATAAAGCACGTCTATCCTTCCTGACAAAAGATTAAGCCTGAAGGTCTGACCAGAGGTGCATGTAGAGGAGAAACACCTTTGCAATAAAATCTTCGCGTAACTCTCTGTTGGTTGTAAATGCATGCAACCAGTCTTACATTGTTGCTAACCTTTAAGTCAGAAGCAGTTTCATCCTTGGGAAGTAGAACCTGCAAAATGGGATTGAGAGAGAGAGAGAGAGAGAGAGAGAGAGAGAGAGAGAGAGATGAGAGAGAGAGATGAGCCATGCAGATGTGGCATCGCTAGGTAAAATACATATAATAAGAGGGTCGTTACATCACAGGCAATGTTTACTTGGCAAATTGTTTGAAATGTAAGACATTTTAGAAGATCTGTATAGCAGCAATATTTAAGTATATTATATAATTTTCAGTATTAGGAATATTTGATAATGTAGGAGTATTTCATTAGCAACTAAAATAATGCCTCTGGCCTTATTTTTTTTTTTTTAAGATGATAAAAATCTATTAATTTTTCAGAAAAAAAAAACGTTTTTTTTGAATTAATCATTATCATTCATTACTATTATTTACTATATTTTGCCTTCAGCTTTTCATAACACACAGCAGGTCATAAGGTCATACAAATCACATCTGCCTACTAAGATTTCCAATGGCATCATGTTCAAAACCCCCACAATCCCTGATCTATATCCTGCTCCATCCATGTAAACACCTCTGTTCCACTAAGCCCACGTGCACCATGTTCCAGCTGCAAATAAACACAGCAGTGCTAATGTGGGTCCTTAAAGTAAAATAATTATTTTTGGCATAATGGAATATCTAGGCTACAACCCACAGCTTGGACTGGCAGTATACTAAAGAACCTGACAGCTGGATGGTAATAAGACAGGTGTGTTCAGTCACTGGGCTTGTATGAAGTTTATATTTCTTCTGTCAGCACTAGGTGGTCTAGAGCATGTGCATCCTATTTCACAGTAAAGATCAGTGGTGTATGAAGTGATTTCACAGTGGGATCATTTGCAATGGAGAGAACCTGAAAATTACAGTCTGCTTCCTGCGATATCCGTCCAGTAGTTGGCTAGCGCTGTCTCAACTGCTGTAATCAGCTGGGGCTATAATTTCTGCTTAGCAGCAGTGTGATCTGCAGCACCTTTGACTATAGCCGTGTACTGTTACAGGATCTCTAAAAGTGTTCATAATTACATATCAACAAGGAACCATAGATGCAGAGCTATTCTGCACTTTTTTTATATTTAAAACTGCCATTTCTGATTTTTCACATAAAGTCTTCATTTAAATTTGCTTTTATCCTTCAATAGATACGATTCAGCGTAACTGTACCTAAAGGTTTTAAGGGGTTAGTTTAGCGAATAACCTGGTAGCTACTTTTTCAGAGGCTGAACTTTGGCGATAGAGACATTAACATTGAACAAATGTAGTCTGGCTGACAGAGGAGCTGGTGGTTGGAGTCTGGTAATGTTAGAAATGGAGCAGAACAAGTGATGGGATTCTGAAGCCTGGCCAAATTTCCAACGCAAACAATAAACCTGAAGATGGGCCACCAACATGGGGTCTGTGGTCAGTGGAGTAAAACCACCCTGCAGAAAAACAGAGACCCAAGCAGCAAAAAGGTTTTATGGAGAGATCTAATGGCTTTTACAGTACCACACATCATTCACCTTAATGACCGCCCTGGACCGCAACACAACGGCCATGTTCACGACTCCACAAAAGCCAAGAAAGCAGAGTCAACACTGAGAGGGCAATAAGATCATTGGTCTCCATAAAGAACACAACACAACATAGATAAGTCACATAGTGCTGAGTTAGGACACTTACAAGTGCTTTACCCGTTTCTTTCAAAACCATTAAAAAAAAAAACCCAGATGGTACATTGCTATTGTTCTCAAGATGCCACTCTAGTGAGCTCTGTCTCTCCACATCATTAATTCTACTAACAGCCCATTTAAAGTCAGGCCTGCTCCAGTTCCAGACCAGATGTCGACCAACCAGGCTCTTCAGATTTTGTTTCACCATATCCAAAGCTACAGCACTCCACTAGCTCCTCCCCTATCTGGTTACTCACTGCTTGGCCGGGTAGACCCGGTTTCCCTGGTAAGCCATCATTGCCAGGGAGACCCTGTAAGAAGGAACTGAGGTTGAATTGGTTTAGCCTTCGGCCACACCCTGGACACGTCCTTCTCCAACGGGGTAGGGAGAAAGTAGCCAAAGCCCTGGACCCTCTCCTGGTTTGTGTCCAAGCTTGTAGTCTACATTTATGTTTAGCTTGCGTTTTTCCCTTGCTTTTAGTTTTAATTCTTCTTATTCAGGCTTGGGAAATCAACACAACACCAGGTTAAACACCAGACAGCACCCACAGTGAAGCCTCACTGAAATGATGCACTGCCCAGTTCATTATAACATGGGCTTTTTTTTTTAAAGATTGCCATAAAATCATATAAAAATGAGTAAAATTTAAATGTACAAGTAATTCTCATGCTTAATGAGTAAAGACAGCAAAAGGAAACTGCATTAAGCGATATACATACTTCACAGTGAGCTCTGCATGGCTTTTAAAAGACAAAGCAGAATGATATTCTCAGCTGCACACAGTAATTACATTGGTGTTGCAAACAAAATTAATTTTATAGTTGAACTTTATTTAACAATAAATTTGATTTTAAAATGACATAGTAAATCTGCTGTGATTCACTCTTATGTTTACTTTGTGTCGTTAAATCACAGGCTTATCTTTTGTCCAACATTCCTGAGCCCCATTACAAGCGTTAGTGCAAACACAGGCAGCACAGTTTAATGCGACTCCAACTGCATTAAATCAGCAGCGGTCAACCAAAGCAGCTATATTACAATATTACAAATGATCTTATTTTAACCTATAGCATTTTTACATTACAATTACATTATACTACAGTTACATTACTAAGGTAATTAAAAGCCATTACTTTAACTCAGCTTTAATGTAAAGTTTACATTACATTTATATTTGATTAATTTAAATATTTTTATGACATTATATAAAAAATGTTATAGCACTATATATATATATATATATACTATATTTTTAATTAGCTTTAGCCAAAGCCCATAGCTACCCATGCAGGGCACCCCTCTACAAACCAGTCACAAAAGACAACACACCACAACAGCGAGAGAGAGAGAGACACCAGAGGACAGGTAGGTTCATAAAGACAAGAGGATCGACTCCCATACCGACAGGAGCATGGGAGGTCCATGGCTGTGTGAACCAGCCAGGCCTCTTACCACTTACCTGTGGGCCTGGAATCCCTATGAAGCCCTGTGGCCCTGGGGGGCCTGGGGGGCCCGGAGGTCCTGGAGGTCCCTGAAGCACATTCAGCACATCAGAATGAGCAGACGTGAGCTGATGGGTCATGTGAGGTAAAATCGCTCTTTTCATTCTTGAAGGAGTTATATGACCAACAATACACTCACTAGCTACTTTATTAAAACATTTACATCATAAAAACACCTTCTAAGGGGACAGTATTTCGCTATAGCCCAAGCCATCCATCAAATTTCAACTTTTCAATGGTTAATTTTTAGCAATAGGCTACTGTTGTTTGCATTTGGAATCTGAATTTCTTTCAGAATACCCTCTGCTATGAAGCCACAGTGATGTAAAAGCACTGACCCACGTAAAATCTCCAGCAACACAGCTGTGACTGGAAGATTCATGAATGGGATAGATGGTGACAGATTGCACAAGGTAAATGAAGGGTTACTGTGTGTACTGTACCCATATAAATTTGCACCTGCAAGGCAAGTGTACTTAACAAATTATGCAGGGATTAGTGAAGGGTAGGTCTTTCTAACAAAGTGAGTGATGAGTATATGGTTTCTATATATTGCCTCTCAGAGAATTGAAAAAAAAAGAAAAAGAAAGGACAGTGGTTATCTCAGAATGCTGATCTGGGATTAGTTACCATTCTTTACACCCAAATGAATGTGTCTGTGAAGTCAGACAGTGTTGACTTTAGATCACCAGTACTGAGATGTTTGTTACATATTGCCACTGTGTTGCAGAAACTTGTAACTCATGTTTTATATACTTTTAGATTTTTACACAATTTAGAAGCTGTCATCCAATTTCTATGCAAGGGAGTATAACTTATATTGGCTAAGCCTAATAAAAAATGTTTTAAAATGCCATGTAATGCAAAATATCCATTGGAAATAATAAAATCTCCATTTTTATGGTATATTTGAGAGAATACGGTTTCTGCTGCACACTGACAGTAGGAGGCAAAAGGTATCCTGGCCTGCCATTCACTGTGCTTTAGTACTACGCCTGGGACAGACAGACCTGAGGCCCCGCCTGCACCATGTTCCCACCACCAGGAGCGCCCTGCAAGACAAAAACAACCTGATTCAGAGCACACCCGTCACCTGCACACTGCATGACCCACACTGAGCATCTGCAAGCACCTGCCTGTGTGTGAGTGTGTGTGTGTGGGTGTGGAAGGGGGGTGGGGGGTGGGGTTGGGTTTAAGTGGTGTCAGTTTGCATGTACGGTTGATTCAATAGCTTCCCAAAAGTTTTGAAAAAGAAGATGTAAAAGCAACTCACAGGTCCTCCAGCTCCTGAGAAGGGATACTGCACACAGTTGCAATCTCCTGGTTCACCCTACAAACCAGAAAACACAACATGCTATTTCCCATAATGCTGTGCCATAGAAGCCCCTCCCAAGTGAGCGCAATAAAGGAGACATATGCAGGGCAACTGAGTACTAACATAATGCATTGGACACAGAAACAAAGGGGTCTATAGCAGAACTCAACCCTAGGACTCCATAACAATGACAAAGCACACTCTGTCACACTTAAAGGAGGATATGCATCACTGGCTATTGGCAACAGACATCTTCTCTGTTTAGATGTCGGAGAAATAATAAACAGCAGTAGAAAAATGATGTATTTTAGCAACCAGATTCCCTGTCTTTTCTCCTCTCAGACTACACATCGGTAGATCACAGCTGACAGTTAATTAATAGCCTCATTTCTGGTCTTAAGGGCACTTTTAGCTTTCCTCACAAGTCTTTTTGTTATCCTCTCTCTCTCTCTCTCTCTCTCTCTCTCTCTCTCTCTCTCTCTCTCTCTCTCTCTCTCTCTCTCTCTCTCTCT
>JAOYMR010000004.1:16494286-16560511 GCA_025802075.1 Tenebrosternarchus preto | reverse complement strand
TCTCTCTCTCTCTCTCTCTCTCTCTCTCTCTCTCTCTCTCTCTCTCTCTCTCTCTCTCTCTCTCTCTCTCGCTCTCCTCCTCTGTATCTCAGGGGTAGACACATCACTGTCCACAGAAACATTCCCCTCAAGACTGCTCCTTCCACACACATAACAAACAGGCATACAGAGATGAACACACACAAACATATTTACACACACACACACACACAGGCTGTTCTGCTTTGGGGGATCTCCCTACTGCCACTTCAGCCTACTGAGCCAGAGACTTACCTTGTCACCCTTAGGTCCACTGGCTCCCTGAAAGACAGAACACACACATGCACATACATACACACACACACACACACACACAAAGTGCTCGGTTTATCTCTGCTCTTCAGAATGAAGCCCTTGGGTCTGTGAGACGTTTTGGGCAGTGGTAGCTCACTGGTTAAAGGCACTTGACTAGTAATCGGAAGGTTGCTGGTTCAAACCCCATCTCTGCCAAGTTGCCACTGTTGGGCCCCTGAGCAAAGCCCTTAACCCTCAACTGCTCAAGATGTAATCAGTCACAATTGTAAGTTGCTTTGGATAAAGGCGTCAGCTAAATGCCGTAAATGTAATGTAAATGTGAGACAAGTGTAGATCAGGGACAAAAGAGACTACAGCTGATGAGATGAAAGCAGTCAAAAACGTTGTTGTTGTTGGATTCAGGTGTAGGCAGAGATGACCCTACCTGTCTCTGCCTCCACCCCCCGTCATACATAAAGTCCTGGGTAATTAACAGCTGATGCAGTAAAAGCTGATGGCACCCCCTTTGTTTCGTTAATCAGAAGATCTTTTGCCAAGACAATAAATTCTCTCTGCAGCTGTCGAAAGTTCATCTGGTGCCAGAAGTACACAGCTTTTTAAAATTAATTATAGGTTGCATGAGTTATGAAATAAGTTTCGTTTTATAGCAGGGATTGTTTCAATGGCAGAAGCACTGCTGTGAGGTAAGGGGATCGAGCAGTACAAGCTCAGCACAGAAAGAGTTAAAAGCTTCACTCACAGGTATCCCATCTTCCCCAGGGATCCCGCGCACACCAGGAATACCGTCCCTGCCCTGAGACACATAACACATAAATCACATTCACATCCTGACGTACACACACATAACGCCACATGCTCACACATGCTCACATACACGCTCACACGGGTCACCGTGATTTATATAGCATGTTTATTCTAAGCCTGCCACGTTCTTACCGGAGGTCCAGCCACGCCAATACCCATCGGTCCCTGAGGCCCTGGAGTCCCAGACTCGCCCTTCAGGCCCTGTGGAGGACACACAAAGGAATGTGGGTGGCCTTAGGGTCTGGTTGGCCTAAAAACTGCTGAGTCATCATGGCAGTCACCTACCTTCTCTCCAGCCGGCCCAAGCGGGCCGGGTGGTCCCGAAGGTCCCACAGGACCCTGCAGAATAGAGCAAAAGCCAAATACATTACTCAGGCTGAACAGAAAGACAGTTGAGCTTGTAGCATGTGGAGAGCTAAGGCGTATGATTAGACTAATCTATTGCTATGGAAACTGATGCATTTGTCTAAAAATGCAAGACAGGAGCTGTAATGCACTTACAGGAGCTCCAGGAACACCTCTTCCTCCTGCTTCACCCTAAACAGGGAAGGATTAGTGAATAATGCAGGCGTTTCAAAAAAGGATAAGACAAAATTAACACGGCAACAAATCAGTAGGTCTGTGATGTAGGTGTACCTGCATTTTTCATACTTAGTCCATATGTTTATATTTATATTTAGCCTAAACCAGCGAGTCCTTCAAAAACCAGCTTAATGAAATATGTAATGCTCAAACAGCAACCACATAAAACACTGAAAATGAGATTTTGCTTTTTATATGACCTCATCGGATTTGTTTGCTCAGGAGAACAATTACAATGTAAGAAGGATTTCTGCCAAAATGTCTAGGAGATATTAACAGGGTCCAAATTGGTAAAGATCACGCTGCAGGTGATTTTTTTTTTTTTTAGCAATTTAAATCACATTTCTGAGGACATGCATCAGAAACATGAATAAAAAAATCTGTGCTAATTGCATGTTCTGACATATCCTCACACAGCTCTCTTTAATATACCTGAGGTCCTGGGAGACCAACTCCTGCAGGTCCGGGGTCACCCTAAGGAGGAGCACCGGTAAAACTGAAATGACTAAAGCACCTTATAAACACACACACACAGTGTATATTTCATACACAAACAAGCAGATTCAAATATTTCATACATGCTGAACATGTGGTTACCTGACTTCCTTTAGGTCCTGAGGGGCCCTGGACACCAGGCACTCCCGGCATACCCTACAGAGGAGATTAAAGACAACCAGTAACGCCAACATCCGTTCTAAAGAACACATTTGGCATTACAGTACATATTTCCATCAAAAAAGGCGCGCCGTATCATGTCAAAATCATCTGAACAGGGTGTAGAAATCACATATTTAAGAGGAGCTGTGCTTCTGTTTATCCTGGTAAGGGAAGCAAGTGAAAGCAAGCAGATACTTGTGAGACGAACAGGCACTCACATGTTTGCCAGCTCTCCCCTCACCAGGTGGACCTGGTTCTCCTCTCTCTCCCTTGGAACCAGGGAAGCCCACCACATTATCCCGCCCCTCAGGGATTGACGGACAGCTGTCACATGCGTCGCCCTGGCAAAAGAGTCAGGAGACAAGTAGCCCCATGGGTGATGTGCTTGAGTGGCTCCGCCCCTGAGCTGAGGCTAAGGAGTGCAACTCTTTGATATGTAAATGATATGTAGGTTATTTAGCTTAACCGCTGCCACATTTATCAATTAATGAATTTATTTGTTTATGTAAGCAATCCCAAGTGGATCTGCTGCAATCATCTCTGTTTACACTTCTGAAAGCATTATCTTGTCAGCACTTCCTGTTCGGCACGGGCTATAGTTTTAGCTTAAGATTTTTAACATTTTGTGTTATGTTCAGCATTTTTACAGCTTGCCTGAGTGCAGTTAGTATTCAGACATTAGTATTCAGATGGTGCTCCTCTTCTATACATAAAATAGCTTTTCCCAACTTAAAGGATGCAATCTTGTTTTATACAGACTCTACCCTTAACTGACAATAGTTTATGCAATGGATTTTTATAAAGCATTTAATTGTTTAATGAAGTATTGATCCATTAGTATGTAGCATTGTTTATGAGGCATTGCTATGTAACCTTTATATCAACCTTTATATCCTTTATATCAGAACTAGCACTCTGAATGCTAAGTATGAAGCTCTGGCAATGCTGAACTATGCCTTGTCATCCATGTTATCCTGTGTTATGTCTTCCATGTTATATTATGTCCTGTCATCGGTGTCATACTATTACCATGTCCTGTCATCCGTGTCATTCTATGTCCTGTCATTACAGTTCTTCTTATTGTTACGTTTTGTGCAGGCTGCACATGTTGAGAACGGCACACCAAAGCTCAGATTATAAACACAGCACTGTCAAACAGGTATCAAAGACAAAAAAAACCCATCATCCATTCATGTGTAGCTTATACAAAAACTAAACCTATTAAATGAAAGTGGTCTGGTCATCATTTATTGGGCAAACTCATTTATCACCTAAAAACACTACGCAATTTGTCACAGTGTGCTGGAACATTCTTTTGAGTTATTGGTATGTTTCCTATAAAACATTGTTACACTTCTAATCCAACATCATTACCTTTATCAACATGTAATATTTAAGCAAAGCAATAAATGCTGAATTTTCTGCCTTTTCATGGACACACAAAACTATGAAGGATGTTCAGACGTTGCATTTTGTGCACTAAACCTGATTAAAAAAATATAGTACATCAATATTTCCAGAGATATAGCACACCATAGGCACTGTATAGATTCACATGAAAACACCCACTGTTACAGCATTAGCAATGGAAGGGCAAGCTCATCTGGAACCAGCTGGTGGAGCAAAACCCAATGAACATCTCTGAAATGAGTGAGCATTAGCATTTTTACTAAGATAGCTACAGTGACCAGAGATCCTGACATAGTACACAAATCGCACAACCCTGATTACACACTATGCAGCTATATCTGCTTTACCAGTGAATGCAGACCCCTTATATTTAAGCCCTTATATTCAAGTTAACATAATGAAGGTCATAGAACATCCTAAACGATAAGAATGTACCTTTTCTCCTTTGAGTCCGTTACGTCCATCTCTTCCTGGCTCACCAGGCAGTCCTGGGATGCCTGAGGCCCCTGTAGCTCCTGAGTTGCCCTGTAAGCCCTGGTCACCCTGGAGATATGGATTGGCACTTGTTTAGCACAGTGCTAATCTGAAGTAATTTTAAAGAAATGCTGGCCGTCACATCTGCCTTGCCTTCTAAATGTAACTCACTTTTTCCCCTTTGAGTCCTTGTAGGCCAGGAGCTCCCTGTTGAGGCAGAATAAAAATCCGATTAATGCATTCGTGGTTTATCCATTGATAGGTCTGGACTCCTACCGTCAGGAGCTGGATGGTGATGAGATGCCATTTGATCACAGAACCAAAAGAACCACCATATGTCAAGGGAAAACTCTTCCGCAGTAGTGATAACCCTGCCACACAGTGGAAATCACTTATAGAAATGCCAAATTCCTCTGATTCACCTGTTTGCCCTCCACTGCCTCTCCTGGAGGCCCTGGGGGCCCCTGTGGTCCAGGATCTCCTGTCACCTTTATAGTGGTGGGGCCTTTTCCCATCTCAGAGACAGTGGTCTGACACACACCACACGAGTCTCCCTAAGATACACAGAAAAGTTAAGACATGCCATGACATACAAAAACAAACAACTCCCCAAAAACAAAACACACACACACACACACATATACCTTTTCCCCTTTTGTTCCAGGTAAACCATGTTCACCATCATCCCCCTGCAAAACATGCAATTACTGTGTAAATATGACAGTGATAACCACAGGGCTAACATTTAAAAAACAATCCCTTTTCCTGCTTTTTGCTCTATCAGTGAAATATGAAACATCAATGGGATAGTGAAGCAAATACGCACATCCACAGACATTCACTTATCACTGGAAACCATTCTGCCCATCATATGAGCTAAGAGAATCTCTAACCTAACACAAGTTCAGCAAGTGATGAAATGAACTGTTCAGACATGGAACCTGTATGATCTGGTAGTGAAGGTAAGGGTAGCCAAGTAGAACTATTTTATTTTATTTTTTTTTTTACTGCTGACGAGTTTAAATATTCAGAGGAATCGAATAAAATATTCATTCAGAGTTTGTGCAACCAAGGACGTGGATTTTTTGATCTGATGTTGAGCTGGAGTTTTCATGCTTTCTTTCAAGACCTCAGGGAGATGCAGCTCGGCTCCAAATTACCTCTGCACTGCACCAAAGATTGAAAAATGTTTGAAAATCAGGAAAGAGTCTGTAAGAACTATTTCCCCAACCTTTTCTCCTTTCTGTCCATCCTTGCCACTGGGACCCCTTAGACCAGGCTTCCCCTAAAACAAACAAACAAGAAAAAAAAACTCAAATAAACCTATAAATCCCAAGAACATGGTAAAAAGCCTTGGTCATTGTACCTCATCCAGAGCCAAGATAAAATCATAGCATACTTACCATCTTTCCCTCTCCGCCCTTACTGCCGGAATTACCCTAAAGATTAACAAAACAAAACATTACCCATTGCCAGCCATTATTACCACACAAACCATAAGGCACCAACATCAGCATCCAAATCAAATCCTTCCATCAAATGTATATTATGCAGTAACAGATGGCTTGATTGTACATTTCCAGATGATAAGAGAATGCATATGTCCTAAGCAGTGTCAGAGTACATTTATACTGAGCATTCAGTAAGGTCAACCTTTTCGCCTTTGAGCCCAGACAGGCCATTTAGACCAGGCTCTCCCTGAAAAAGAGAGAGAGAGAGAGAGAGAGAGAGAGAGATGGAGGGAGGGAGAGGGAGATAGAGAATATAAATGAATACAGAAATGCAAAGTACAATAATAGATTATCGAGGTAATCAGAGGTACATTTACATGCACAGGTAAGTGAGAGGACATCTGAAGCTGATTAGACCCCATCACATTAACTTTTAACGACGCACAGTATTTGTGCAAAATTGTGAGACACTAAAAAAAAAAAAAAAAAAAGCCTCTCTCCAGCTCCGCTCGGTGATGATGACGTACCCGCTCCCCTTTCTCTCCAGTCCCTGGCTTGCCTTTATCTCCCTTCAGCTTCTGAGTCTGAGAATCAAAAATACCTGCAGGGATTTCACCAAGTGTAGGACACACGGCACACGGCTCACCCTGAGGGGGACGAGAGGGCACAGACAGGTTGGAAGACACGCAGCCCGGGCGCCACAGTGGAAGCGGTGACAGCCCGCTTCATCCCTCCGCTTCACTCCGGCAGATGTCCAACCTTACCTTTTCCCCTTTGGCCCCGCTTGACCCGGAGTCCCCCTGTGAAACATGAACATCAACGTGGGTGAGAGAGAGCTGGCCAGGGGGTTTGGTGCAGGGTGTGAATCTTCAGCTGTCCAACACTTCACATCTTTAAAACTGCAGGAACAAATGAGCTCTGGAGGAACATGCTAGCCATGCCACGGTGTGCAGCAGGGCTGTCACAGCTCCGCCTTTCTAAAGGTGCAGAATACAACTCTGCTTTCAGTTATAGTGTTGTCAACGAGGGTATCTGGCATAGGAATCCTAAGTGTGTGTATGTGTGCATGTAAGTATACTTTGCTGTGTGCTGTTTGGGCAGCTCTGAATAATTCAGAACAGCGATGTTATGTCAAACGTGCAGTCCAGAAGAACTGCAGCATCACACAGTTCAGAGGTTGCTTTCTTTAACCCAGGTCATCACCTCACCACCTCACTGAGGATGACCTCAGTCAGACTACCGTGACCCTTCAGAGCTCAAGTTCAACTCACCTGCTGTTTCGTTTTTTGTTTTTTTTTACATGATTATTCTGGCACAAACTGTTATTTCTGTCCACAAATGGTCGGTTGAGCAGATAAATGAATTCTTGTGTTTGCCCGGTAACAGCCAACAATGTGAGATAACACAAACCTTTTCGCCCCTCTTGCCGTCTTCTCCTGGAGAGCCCTAGAATAGGAGAGAAAGACCAAAACAAGATCAGTCACCTTGTCATTAATGCCCTCCTTGATCAGTCGTACTGTATTGCTTTACGCCATCACACTTCTCTCCCCTCTCTCTGTCCCAGGCCTATATCTGAGCGAGAGGGATCATAATGTTAATACTTGAATGCTTTTGTAAATTGTTATAAGGAAAATGCCCACAAGTGTCTTATGATGCACCACACCGAGCCTCCATTTGGCTGCTTCTATTCCCTTGCACCGAGGGAAAGAGACAGTCACACAAAATGGGTAAAAAAAGATTGAAGAGCTAAAAGCTCACATTATACTGCAAAGGTTTCATGTGAGCCTTCCTGAACGCAGCAAAGGGGAAAGAAAAAGATGAGCTATGTAAACGGCGCCGGCCGCTAGAATGATCGGGGACCGAATATGATTGTGCGGCTTGCTTGGTGAGGAGTGGAGAGAATAAGGACGTCATTACTCATTCGATAGAACGGCAGCAGGGCGGCAAAGTGCCGCCTGAATGCTGCCTGGCTCCAGCAGCTCCCAAACTGGATACGTGCTGCAACTTCGGAGGTGAGTATTAACTCCCACAAGGTGACCTGAATCTAAAAGATGAGGTTGTGCCTCCTCACTAGCAAGGGAGTGATAGGGGAGCATAGCATGTACCAGATACTGCATCGGCTCTTTAGGGTATATGGAAACCATCTGTGTTAGACTGGGGATGATTGAGTGATAGGGTTACAGCTTGTAGCATTTCATTAAAGAGCATCAGTTATTACTGAAGTGAGCTAGTAGTGAAGAGGTTGTTACTGAAGTGAGCTAACTGTGAAGAGGTTACAGCTGACGTGAGCTTACAGGTTCACCCTTCTGGCCAGGGCCTGGGGCCCCGGGTTCTCCTTTGGGCCCTGGTTTCCCTTGCAGTGTCATGGTTTTGTTGATATCTGCACGCACCACTGGGCACACTTCACACGGGTCGCCCTTAAAAAATAACATCAGATTGCATTCAGAAACCAGAAGAAAAGATAACAACTTTATGTTAATGTAGGAGTTAACATATAGAACACACACGCATTCATATTCACGCTCACTGTTGAGACTGATCAGTGATTGTAAAACAGAAGGCAAACTGGGATTAACCATTTTTCCACAGAAAAGAGATTTTCACACTTGGGTTCACAAACCTTTTCCCCTTTATGGCCCCCTGGGCCCCTTGGACCCTGCAAGAAAAGCAAAACAACAAAATTTCCATCATGGCTACACCAGTTCTGCCTTTTGATCATTCTGATTAGCATTATGAAGCTAATTTTAATGGTAATAGTAGTAGTGATGTGAACAATGGAAACAGTCACACAGAACCCACTCTGGCTCTGCTGTACTGTCACAATAATGAGGGCCTGAAACAACATTTTTAACAGCATTTCAAGTCATTGTCGTTCCCACAATTAATGAACACTACATTGCACTTACAGGATCACCGGTCACGCCATCTTTTCCAGGTATCCCAGCATCCCCCTGAATGCAACAAAGTATATAAACTGCTTTCACTCTTAATCAGATACAGTTTCCTCAAATGTCTTATGATGTAACCATAAGAAAGAGGCTCCACTGAGGAGAAACTTCTGCACTTCAGTCTAATATATTCTTGGTTTAATATATTAATCAAATTTCACTTCACTCACTTTATCTCCTTTTGATCCCGGAGGCCCACCTGGGCTCCCCTGCAAAGGAAAGAACATGAAGAATAAGAACAGCAGCAGGACATTAAGCGATTATACCTTTTCTTAAGCCATGTCAAAAATCACACTCAGTTTTTCCTTTGAGTCCATTTATAGTCGGAGTGTCCAACTCACAGCCCCAGAGGTCCATGAAGTACCAATTTCCTAATGTTCTTTTACCTAACATTCAGGTGTGATGTCACAGTGATCAATCTGTTACTTTCATACCAGTGAAAACAAAACTCAAGGTCCAGATTTTAACGCTGGTCGTTTTATCAGCATGAGTTTGTTTGTTTATCACGTTTCTTCTCTTATTCCATTACACTGGAAGTTCAACAAAGCCCATTGTCCAAGGCATCAAGATGAAGACCAGTGATCGAGGTACATGTTGCAAACTCGACAGATACCAGACTCTGTCTCGGTCTCAGTGTTATGATGCGTGCGTAACATGAGACGTCAATGTGCTCACTGGTGGTCCTGGTTTGCCCAACCCAGGTGGTCCGGGAGGTCCCGGTAATCCCGGCTCCCCTGCCAGTCCCTCTGGACCAACTGAGCCTGAAGTTCCCTGTCAAATCAATCCCAAGAGATAGAAGACTTCAGAGGCAAGATACAAGACTGTTCGGTACACGGTGAAATCAATGTTGCGTCAAAGTCAGCAGCAAAAGGATCAGAGTCGGTCGTACCTTCTGGCCCTTGGGACCCACCACACAAATGGAGCCAGACCTGCCCTGTAATGACACCAAGTGTTATCGCCGAAATCCTTGAGATGAGCCCGCAAAGACCCTGACATTTGAGACTGATAACGACAACAAGTGTAGCCCCGAAACAAACCAGAAATAAGCCATGCTTGTTCAAGCCAAAGCAATCTGGGTCATCAGTGAAGGTTGACTTAACCAGATAAACAGTTTAAAGCTAAAATTCTACACATGCTTAAGAGCTGAGCTGTATCACCATCCTGTTAGCATACTTGTATACTGAATAAAAAAGATTAGGGTGTTTAAATCTTGGTTAATACGCTCTGACTATCCATTTAAAAGAATCAATGAGGCTGCATTGATTTACGGGCCTTTGTTGGTCTAATGTAATCTATGTGGCATTAAGAAGATTTAACTTCTAAAGAGATATCTCAGGAGGAGAGCAGGCAGCAGTGAGCAGCCGGAGGGGAGTCTAATTCTTCATAATGCCTTTAAAAGCTTGTATCGGCAGTGTAGGATGCATGTATGGAACCACTGTAAACATGCAAGAAGAGCTGATTGCTTGTACATACTTAGACAGAAATAAAGAACGTAAAAGTATATTGATAGAACTCCAGGTTCAGAAAACAACCCCTGAAGTTCTGTGCAAAGCTGAATGGTGATTTTGAAATGAAAGCGTGCATGAATGATGCATATAAAAGACATTTTGGACAAAAAGTATAGGATAAGTGTATGAATATATAAAGGAAGAGCACAGCCTCAGGCTCAGAGTGCATCTCATGTCAAAGATTCTCCACATACTTCTTTGCCTGGACTTCCAGTCAGACCTTGGGGTCCAGCTTCACCTTTCTGTCCTTTATCACCCTGAAAGTGAAAGTTGGAAAGATTGAATGCATATGGTAGTGAGTGAGGGAATAAGAGAGAGTGAGAGACTGAGTCAGCAAGAAAGAGTGAGATATGGATTCTGGGCTCTCTCTGCCTACAGCACATAGACATGTACAGATTTATTGATTTATTTATTACCTTAATTCCTATAGCTTCCCCCCAGTTTCCAGACAGGGCCTGAAACAAACAAACAAACAAAAGGAATAAGAAACAGTTGAATCAACGGGCAGAAATAGGACCAAGATATCCTATGAACTACCAGTGGAGCCTGTTAAACATCCACTGATGGCATCCCTCACAGGCACTGCAGTACACACTCACCGGCTCTCCTTTCTCTCCCTTCTCCCCCTTTCCTCCTCCAGAACACTACAAAACAGAGACAGACATATGCACACGCAGACCAGACAGGAAAATAGAACCTGCTGGCCATCAGGATATTCCTTGACAGTTACTGAAGAGTCAGTAGCTCCTGCATG
The DNA here is from genome assembly GCA_025802075.1 of Tenebrosternarchus preto. Lineage (NCBI taxonomy): Eukaryota > Metazoa > Chordata > Actinopteri > Gymnotiformes > Apteronotidae > Tenebrosternarchus > Tenebrosternarchus preto. The sequence goes on along the minus strand of JAOYMR010000004.1, from coordinate 16,549,629 downwards.
AGCTCTGGGTGAAGGTGGAGAACTTACACGGCCAGGAACTCCAGCTGATGTGCAGTCCGCACCCTGCAGATTAAAAACACCATTGTAAAAACCAATGCATCAATTTACCCAAAAGGATATGCACAAATTTTAACAACCCATCATAGCTACAGGTAGGGAGATGTTTAGATCCATTTTACTAAAACTTAAAGTGTACAAGAAGTGAGGCAAAAAAAGTAAGTTTAGAGAAGCCAGCCAATCAAAACTAAACTTTGGCAAAAGGACTGGGAAACGATGCATCTCAGCAAGCCCGGGCCTGGAGAGGCAGTGGGGCTCTGTGTGTGTGATGGCTTTTCAGCCCAAATGCACTGGTTGTTACCGGGTCTCCTTTCTCTCCTTTAAGGCCAGACTGCCTTGTGTGTCGTTCCAGTTCCACCTACAACACAAATAAGACCCTGTTACAGCACAGACAGGACACCAGGTCCAGTACTGCTGCTTAACACGCACACACACGTGCATCATACAGCGCGTGCTCACGCAAGCCCGCGTGTTGAGAGCACAAGTGCATCATGCTTTACATAAAAAAAAGAGAAAACTTTCACACTCCACCACGGGAAACCAGATCTCCACTCATTCTCTTCTGAAGCTGAGCGGAAAGGGCAACACTGTTCCCACAGGAAGAACAACATCACTAGAAGTGACAGCAGCTGTGTGATGCTCTGACATGCACATTCTCACATGCTGGATATGTGGCAGACTCTAGTGAAATACCCACATTCTCTTGCTCACTGACCAACACACAGCCAGCACACTAGAAGAGAAACAAGAACCAAACAATTCACTCAAATATGTCTAGACCGTAGACGTTTGGCACAACGGACAGGAAGTTTCCGGTTTTTGGCCTGCGGGTGGCAGTAAAACACAGTGTAAGCGCCCATGGTAGAGTTGAGAGAAGAAAGCGCCGCGCATGAGGAGCGGGTTATGCAGAGAGGGGCTGTGTTGGTGCATCTCTTTAGCGCACCCCATCTCTCTCACGGAGGACAAAGATCAATAGCAACAGACAGCTGCCCACGGCAACGCTGGCTGGAGCCAGCTGCGGCGTTATGCGGCAGAGGTTGCACTTGAATTAAAACGGCTCATAAATGGATGGAGCTTTTCACTGTAAAATTAAAACAAAACCAACTAGCAAAACGTAGTTGTTCGCTAAATCCCGCCTCGTACACCGTTAACGTGTATAGTGTTTGTGGTGAAAGGGAACGGAAACAAAACGAAGAGGGTGGTCGAGAGGGGAATAGGCCTTATTTCATGTCCCTGGGTTCCGCGGTGGAAATAGCTGGCGTGAACACAGCGTCGCTTACTCATGATCTCCAGTGATGTCTGGGAGGGATTAAAATGTAGGCTGTACTATTGTACACGTCAATTGCCACTCTTTAGCAGAGTCTTTCTTATTCTTTTATTCACTTTCAGAAGAGATTTTCCAAGTCTCAGTTTCGGTATGCAATCCACTTGCATTGGATTAACACGAAGCTTCGTAAGAACGTAAGAAAATATGAGTAAGTTACATAACACGTTCAATAAAAAAAGGTTTTACAAGGCAAACTCTGAAAATCAAGTAAAACTCTTTTTTTCCATCAGCGTCCATATAAGACACAAAAGGGCTTCACAGAGGAACTGGTGCAATAGACAGGAGTGGGTTTGTATGCTAATCTGAAGCACTATTATGTTATTGTACAAGAGTGACAAAATTAACAGGCAGCAGCAAGCCTCCGAAGATCTGTGCCACATAATACAATACAAATCGCTCAGGATATCATCTCAGTTTTCAATCTTGGATGGTGTTAATATCTTGGTTAGCTCTAACGCTTCATATTATGCAGTTATTTGCTTACTGTTTAAAATGAATTATGGGTACTGGTGAAAGTCTTTTTTGCAGAGGGCTTCCTGACTGAGTTAATGTACCACGTGGCAGATTCTTGTCCTCTACAGGCAAGATCAACTGTTGTTTCTACTGGCCCAGTTTATGAGACTTACTTTTTCTGCCAATTCCTTTGATCCAAGAATTGCCTGTAAAACACACACACACACACATACACACACAAACACACACACACAAACACACACAGATAAATGTGATCAGATCACCTTTGGCATGTCCTCAAAGAAAGGCCCATCTACAGTACAAGGACTGCCACATTGCAGGCTTTACAGGCAAACACTGACCACTGCAGCACCAAATGAACATGAACTCAGCTCTGAAGATAAGGAGGAACTGAGAGAAGAATGAAAGAGTAAGGAGGAGAGGAGGAGGAGAAGACTGGGCGAGAGGAAGAGTCGTACTGCAGGACGAGAAAGGAAAGGGTGTGCTGGGATGCTGGCTCTGACGTTGGCTGCACTTCCTGAAAGCACAGAACTTTAACCCTAGTGGGTGCACGGAAGTGAAACTTTTCAACATGGCATTCTCTCCGACACACAATAAGGATGTTATTTATAGATGTTACCCAAACTCAGTATGCAAAAAGCAACTGGAAGAGACACTGAACTACAACATTAAATAAAGCTCAGCGCCTAATCTCCATTTATGCCTGCAGGACCAAGGAGCATATTAATGGAGCAACACACACACACACACACACACACACACACACACAGACAATCCAAAATCTGCTGCAGAAATGGGGCACACTGTAGGTAAGCTGTCCAGGACACGAACAACAGGATTAAAGTGTCATGCTCTGAAGACTTCAGAGTGGAATGTAGACCTTAATAATGCATACTGTTTTATTTAGGCTTCCTGCACTTCTCGCGGATGATCTTACTCCAACAGAGGGCGGGTGGGCGTGAGGGGGGGAGATTGCTAGCGTGGCAGAGAGAAGCTCTGCTCTCAGACAGGCACAAGAGGAGGAGGAGGGCTAATGTAGCAGTGACTATATCCACCTCTAACGCTCCGTCTGGAATTCATTACAGCCCCACCTCCCCACACGCGCAGACAGCAACAGATGCGCATGCGTGCAGACCATGTGGAGTAACTCACGGGCTGCTGTGCTCCTGCACAGGACTCAGACCAAACACAGGCACAGGGACTGGACTGCTCACAGAGGAGAGGCAGATGGGGGGGGGTTGATGGAAGTGTTTCTTTGTTCTGAATTACCTGCATGTAGATTTTGCTTTAAGTAAATGTTAAATTCAACCATTTTCTTTGCATTCTTTCTTGCTACTGTCTATCCAAGACCATCGATTGCTTTCTGCTGCAGTCTAGAACAGTGAGGTAGTTTATTTGAAGACAAAAAAAAATGATATAAGACAATCAATATGAATCTCAAAAAGAAAGCCAGGGGATATATATTTTGGTCGTAATGGAAGTGGTTCATTGCAGTTCAGTCTGGATGCGACTGAGTGTGCTGTGTAAATCCACAGAATTGCTCAGCTCTTGTGACAGGGTCAAACATGAGTAATGACACTGGTGATATTTTATCAGTTGGATGCTAAAATGACCAATTATCTGAACATGAGGCACCATGAAAGCACAGTCACAAGCGTTGCCTTCCCTAGGTGGTCTTCACCTCTGCCCACACCACACCAGAGACTAACAGGAGAGCAGCTGCCGTATATACACACACTAGAAATAATAGCTTGGAAAGAGCACTGTGCTTCTGAACTCCATCATGAATCCATTGTTGGTGTGCACACGCTTAAGACAAAGCTTCACGTTGGCTGGACCAGGTGTGCGCATGTGTGTGTGCGTGCACTGCCACCCACGAGAAACGCCGAGCGTACGTGCACGCGCTCTTGCAGACGCGAGGGTCGCGAGCATTTGAGTGTGTGAAGTGATTGGCTCTGGGAAGTGATTAGTGTGCGTGTGCCAACTGACCGAGCGGACGGCAGGAACAGGAGTGCAGCCGAGGACGGCGAGTTCGTTCTGAAACACACGTCCTAATTAACCCGCTAATGACCCCTACGCACTGCTGCCATACGCTGGAACTGCAAGACTAAAACTCCAGCTAATAATCCCATTACTCCTGCCACTACCGCTTCATTCAGTTCCCAGAAACTTTTAGAAGAATGGATAGTTACACCACAAAGCAAAGGAGAAATTATACAAAAAACAATTATGAATGGGTACATATCCAATAAGAACAAAGCTGAAACACCAAAAACACATCGAAACCAAACAAAATATGTACCACCCCCTATTCTAAGGTGGAAATTATTTATTGCGCAGTGTCTGTTGTGAGCAGCCTGAGATGTGGAACATATTTCTCCAGTACTTCATTTCTCCATTTTGAGTCTGATGTTGGCGTTGCTTTTCTCTGTAAGCAACAGCAGAGCACTTTCTTGCCGCCTTAAATCGAGTCCCACTCCTCCTCCCCCTTAGGGATGAGGGCACTGTAGCTCACCGCACGGCCCCTCAAAAGCACACAAATGCAAGCAAATGTCTTTATGGCCAAGATTATATCTCTCCTCAGAGACCGGCAGCACTCCACAATGCCATGCCTGAGTTACTTTCTGCGAAACAGCACTTTCGATCATTTAAGGGACTCAAAGTGCTGTAATTGTTGGTTTTAAGAGTTGATGCACCTGGCTGCCACAGTGTTGGTTAGTGGAAGATGTATAGGTTTTGGCAAAAAGCAAGATGCATATAAGACAAAAAAAAAAAAAAACTCGTCCTGGCTGGCAGAGAGTATTTGTGCAACTTAGAAAAACAGTCATTGGAGAGGACAGGAGGAGAGCAAGGGCAAGAGAGATCAGTAGAAGCAAGAACGTCAGGGAGGGGTAAGTGAGAGGAGTGGGAGTAAGTGTGAGAGAGAAAGAGAAAAAAAGTACAAGGAAGGTGAGAGAGACAGCAGACTGAACTGAGGTCAGCAGGCTGATGTTATGTTAGCAAGTGCTGAGCTGAACCCTTCCTCTGACATGTGAGAGGTAAGCATGTTAGGAACAGCTTTTTTGCATCATTTGCTGGACCACTGGAGGACAAATAGGCCACAGTGGGGAAGAACATGGTAGGCACTCAAGTCATTAACGGGTGAGCAGAGATGAGCGAGAACCGCCAGTCCGCTCTGAATGTAAAGGAGACAAAACACCAAGTGGGAGAGAAGTAGGGAGAGAGTGAAGGAGAGAGAGAGGGGAGAGAAGAGACAGCAGGAAGGCCAGGGGAACAGGAATGGTGTGGGTGGGAACAGACAAGGACAGGCATAGACAGGGAAAAGCAATTTGGCAACTCAGCACTTCCAAATGCGCTTCGTTCCGCCAAGGGCATTGTTCATATCAACCTATGCATTTTTAAACATCTCTACTCATGCAGCTTATTCACCTAGCATTGTAAGTCTAATGCTAAACATCTGCTAACGCTGCTCTTTTGTGTTAAATACTGCATTGTGAGACACTGGCGTTAGCGTATGCTACGTCTCAGTCTTGCATCTCTAAAACACTCTACCCAGCCACCGCGCATCATCAGCAAGGCTAGCTGCAGGATAACGGCATGCAGCCATGCTAATGTTAGTAGAACTCCACAGAGGGCCTCCTGGGGCTTCTGTATGTTGGACTGGCCCTAAGGCCACAGATGGCCTTTGTTTCTGGAGATGAGCTTCCTCTTTCCAAATTTGTGTCGGCTCACACATACTAATGCTGGGCTCTGTTTCTCTCCTCTGGGACTGAGTGGGCTGGAGTCTTTTAAACACAGCCTTTATCAAAACCTTCAGACAGGAAAACTCAAACATTTTGCTTTCTTAATTGCAAGCTGTTCCACTATCCAAACCTTTTCATCTCTTTGAATGGTTCAGGTAGTTTTAAACATGAGATGTATCAGGTCACAGAATAATCACAATAGTCGTTCATTAGGTATGGTTCATTAGGTTGGTTAGCAAAGAAAAACACTAGCTGAAAGGTTCTAACATATGAATTCCACCTACCTCGCTGAATGGATTGGGCTCAAACTCTACCAGGTTTTCTGCTGCTCGGCGACTCTTGGGTGCATCTGGTGGGCACTGAGGAGGAAGCATGGGCAAAGCTTCATAAGAGAACAGATGAGGTTATAAGGCTCCTCGCTTTGTGAAGCTGAGGTCTGGAAGCCTATATGGTTTGCCACCAGAAAAAGTGAACTAGCTGGGGTGTGAAAGCTCATATGGTTTTAAAACTACCTGGTAGGGATGTGTGCATAATGGTTTTATGACATCCAAAATGTAGGGATCTGTTTTCATGGACATGACACAAGCACAGAAACGAGTTGGTTTGCAAAAATATATGGAACCCAAAGCGTTATTATGGTTGTTCACGATGATTAGACTAAAACTAATACACAACTTTCCTTTAAAAAATATTGAAATCAGTTCTATGTAACTAGTAATTTGAAGATATTATTTTAGTGGGGTGATGTTTGTGATCAAAATCCTGTTGTGAGTAAGTGGACACATCTTTGCCAGTTTACTTGAAGTGAGGAAAATAACCTGTTGTGCTTTGTGTTTTTGCCAAGAGGAGGTCTGAGGAGGTGGTAGCACAAGCACTATTTTAAGCCAAAATTGGCAAATAATAATAATAAATAAATACATTTAAATGTCATCTCTTGTTTTGCCATTCTACCCACATTGTTGCATGTGCATTTATTTCTGCCAACCAAAAAAACAACTGGTGATAAATGTGCTCTTCAAAATTAGTAAAATGTGACATTACACATCTTTAACACCCCAGAGCAGCAAGGAAATTAGAGCCTATAGTGTGATGTAATCTGTATTATGGTGTTATGACACCTGCGCTAGTGTTATGACATCAGCGCTAGTGTTATGACATCAGCGTGATGATGTTAAGAAGTCAGTGTAAACTGGTGTGTTTTGGGCGGTACCACCATAACACCCACATCTCGACTGCGTTACTGAATCTTGTTTTTTTGGAGTGCTGCTGAAGCGTTTGTTCAGGGGCAACTGCTGCCCTCGTTTCCATTTTAAACACCACCCGCGGGAAGCCCTAAGCAGACGCCTCCAACTCGACACCACGTGAAAAAATACTTGCTACCTTCTTCCTTATTAAAATCGCTCATTAAAATGTCTGACTGTGGAGAACAAGAACAAGGCCTGCAAACTCCAAACTGTTTTAGTGGCGTGATTGCAATATTGAAGCACAACCTCCCACATATGAATCACGATGATTCGTTATTACTCACAATCACCGACCTGGTATATGATATCTACCATTATTTTCTTGAGTGGAGTTCTAACATATTTTCCATCCTACAGTTCCAAACACTAGAGCTAGAGCTGAACTTGTTGCGAGTACTCTACTGTGGTCTCCCATCCCTTCGAACGCATTTCACTATATATTTATTTTTAAACTATTCCAGGGTTTATTTGCGAGGCGGCATGTCTTTCACACAGGCTCGGTGAGAGCAGAACGTCTTTTGCGGCGCCTCAGCGATCCAGCGAGTCGGACCCTTCCAGATCAATTCCGAAAAGCGAGACGCGGCATGCCGACAGAGGGGAAAGAGTAAAAAAAGCAGCTTTTCAGAATCGATGAGTCGAGGCCCGAAGCAGCTCGTATGACGTGCCCGCGAAGGCGGAGGCCGTTGGAGCGCCACCTCAATCATCGTCACGTACCGAAACGACGTTTTTGACATTTTTTCCGCTTCTTTTTCTGAGTTTAAAACACTGGGTGTGCCTACCAGGGTTATGAACCATGCGCTTCTGTCTCATAGGCTGTGATGAACACCAGATTTATCACCTAGTAACACTGAAACAATGAGGAGCCCTGGAGATCCCCCAGAATCAAAATGTACACATTCTTTCCTATATGCCGCCTGAGCTCCAATTCTCATCTCACTGTACAGTTCAGCAGAACGTGTCCAGTCCCTAAGGAGACTCATTTCTTTCTTGAAGATGCTCTCCCTTCCTCTCAAACCTTTACGGTGAGGCATTAGCTGCTGGGTGCTCAACCAATTCTATAGCTGTATTAGGGTAATTAGTTTTTTCTGTCACATGAACCTTTTTTAAATGAAGTTTAAGTGAAGCATCAGCCACGTTTTCAACCACATGTCAAATAAATGTTATTCCAACAATTTAAAACTGCAAAAAGCTCTGTATACATTTTGCTACAAAAGTGTATTTCCATAAAATAGATTGCCAACGCCAACAACAACGTTAACCGATTTAGATGTAATACACTGCAGCAGACTGGTCACAGGAACACCAGCAAAGCATAACCTAAAAAGTACCTCATTATTTTAATTCTGCAATAGTTCATTTCACTGTTCATTAATGGGGGAGGGAGAAACCTCTTGTCAACTGTGTGGGAGATATTTTCTGTTTCTCTGAAACAAAAAAAAATAAAATAAAATGTGGAAATACCTTGGAAGTGTCATAGTTATTTGCTGTTGCTTGTGATTAGATTTGAGGCCTTCTTACCCGAGCTCCAGGAATCTCACAGCAAGCCTCCTGAATGGCCAAAGAGGGATCACAGTACACCATCACCTGCTGAATGTCCATCTGACGGAGAAAACAGTGAGCTGCAGTCAAGCCTCTCTGATCGTACAACCCTGAGTGCTGCTGTAACTGTACAGGTAGTGCAGATGAGTACAGTCTGAAGTGTTGCGTGGGAACACACAAAGAGAGTGGTATAAAGAAATGAAATGGTAACCGAACAAGATAGATAGTTCTTTTAAATAGAACTAAAGGATATTTTATGCCCCAGACGTGAGACGTAAAATTCTTGTTTTTCATTATTTATAACCACATATTGTATAATAGCTTCGGTACTGAGAAGGGTGCTATACTTCTGCAGTTTCTCACAGTGCTTAATCACAGTCCAGTGAGGAGAATGTTTAAGGTTTCCAACACACTGCAATAACTCCCATTCACAAATGAGACACCTGTATAGGAACATGTGCAGTAATGTATTTTGTGTTTATTCAGAACTTACTGAATATGAGTAGGTCTTAATATCATTTGAGTTTGGGAACAGCTTCCAAATATTACTTTATTTTCTCAGCCATTTGTAAACATTTGCACAAACAAAGTCGATAAAATCTGACAGAACGTATTGCTTGCAGCAGTTCCACCCGCTCAATACTAGAGCTATTGCTGAGGGAAAGCAGCATGTGCTGACCAATAATAGATAACAACAGGGAAGAAAACGAGAGAAAAAAAAAACTATTTTAATGAGTTATGGGGTGTGAAATTGTGGAACTATCCCTGACTCTGTTAATGCGACCACAGCCATTCCTTTAGCAGATTTCTTTATACCTCTGGTGAGTCTGATTCTCCAGTCTAGCTTGTCCTTCCTTTTCACACAGTTTATTTCAAAACAGGAGCCCCATCTTTCAGGTACTCAAGTGGGCGAGTCAGGGAACTTGCTTTATGCCCTCTCTCTTGTACACATGCCCATTTAATTTATCACTCATTTAATTGATCACACTTGTGGTAAAAGGCTGATTTATAAGTAATGGTTGACGCTCATTAGGACAGTCTCTTAAGGAAAGATTCTCGTTTCATCATGCTCGTAGACAGATGGGTGGCACATGAGCTCTGGGGACTGGTACATGTGGCAATGCTTTTGCAGACATGTCCTCATTTAACCCTGGACAAGACAGACACATACGCAAGCACACACACACACACATGCACACACGGGCACACACACACACACACACACGTACACAAACACACACTCACAGACAGACAGACATAGACACTCCCCACCCTCAGCCTGCAGGTATATTGCGCACAGGAGTCAGTAACTCTCATTACACTTACAGTGACACTCCACGGATTTAGCACTGGAGAAGGCAGGAAGTGCTCGGAGCATTTTCAGCCAATCAGCTAACAGGCACCCAATCCTGCATCATTCCAGCCCCCCCCCCCCCACACCATCTCTCACCTCCACAGGGCTGGCATCGCTCGCTCTCAAGGCCAGCAGCGTGTGACCCGCGGCGGACACAGCACCGTGGGGCTCCAGGGGCTTGGTCTCGATGGAGCCGCAGTCCACGTGCAGCGCCACGGCCCTCTTCTGCACGCTCAGCGCCACTTTGTGCCAGCGCAGGTCTAGCAGAGACTGAACGCCCTCCCCGTCGAACACGCACCCTGCCAGCACCGCCCTGGCTTGGCCGGAGCCCGTTCGCAGGGCCAGCGTCCTCTCGGGCCCGTTCAGGTCCAGTGAGAGCTACAGGGGGACGAGGGGGGGAACAAGCAGAGTTATTCCAGCACTTGAATTTGTACTTGTTCCAAATGACCCAGACTGAAGCAGAGTAAAGGAAATCAGTGCTAGCTCATTAGTTGCAGAAAGGTACTTTTTAACTTTGTATTATCAATGAAGCAATAAATGGACAATAGTTACATCATAATTCAAGTGATGAGGTTTAATGAAAGACTCCTCTAAGACTGTGTAGTAAATGTTGAAGTGAACAATGGGCAATTGAAACCGTAACATGTATCCATATCCTTAGGGAAAGAAATTGGTCTCAACTAAATGAGAAACTGAAAACAACTGAAAAAAAATGTACGGAGAAAGAAAGAGAGCTGATTCAAATTGTAAACTTGTAGTTTTGTAAAGACCATTTAAAGTGTTTTTTTTTTCTGTAATTGGTAACAGGTTTAAATTAGATTAAGGAGAACCTGATTAACATACATACAGACTGCCCAATACTAATCTGGGCATGCAAACAGTTTTTTTCAGGAAGTCTGGCAATGCAATTAAACAAAGACTCTGTTGCTTTTGGACAGCAGTCAACTAACAGGACGAATTGAAGAACGATGACATTCACTCCTGTGTTGTAACAAGGCACGCATAATGAGAGAGCAGAGGAGTCCAAGCAGCTTCAGCAGGCGAGTCCAAGCATACTGAGACAGCAGAGGAGTCCAAGCAGCTTCAGCGAGCGGGTCCAAGCAGCTTCAGCGAGCGGGTCCAAGCATAATGAGAGAGCAGAGGAGTCCAAGCAGCTTCAGCGGGCGAGTCCAAGCATAATGAGAGAGCACAAGAGTCCAAGCATCTTCAGTGGGAGAGTCCAAGCAGTTTCAGCAGGTGAGTCCAATTGGGTTCCCCAGCATTTCAGCAACTACCAGGTTCTTTCATGACGAAAGACTGGCTTTGACATCATACCCATTATGGAAAGAAAGTATTTTATCGATTCCGTGGAATCAGGACTTCTTGATCTGATTTTTTGCCAGCAATCAGAGTACTGCTGTACCTGTAGATGCACTCTACAGAATGCCAGTTAATCTGAGCGGATGGAGAGCAAAGAGGATAGAGAGCAGTACCTGAGGGTAGCCCTGCTCGTCTGAGATCTGGAAAAGGTAGACGTTGTCCCTCAGACTTTTCTTTTTCAGCAGCAGGGTGAAGACCAGCGTGAACTCCTCCGGCAGCCCGTGAGGAAACACATGACTGGAGAGATTTGTAGAAATGTCATTAGACTGCAGCATACACATCCAGCCACCAAACCATCCACAGAAGCACACATATACGCACAGATACAGACACGTACGAACAGGCTTACAACGCTGCATCCCTTTTTGGCCTGCAAGGCCTTGGGTGATAAACAGTAAAGGATCGTCTGTGTTTTGTGCTGTTTGACTGTAGAGGAGAGGATAATCCCTGCCACTTTCTTAGGAAAGGCAGCTCAGCCAAGCTCAGTTCTTTTCTCACCTCTGGCCCTGCCTGGGCAAAGTGTTTGTCAGCTTTGCTGCAGGTCAAGACCTGACAAACTGTGAGAATGTGTTTACCACACTGATCGTGCTCTCTCTTAACACAATCTTATTCAATCTTAAACTCAGATGTACTAGTTGGGTCACGGGGTTTAGAGTGTATAAACACGCAGACGCGCATGAGTAGAGCAGTTGGTTTGTCTCTGTACAACACACTGACAGTGATGTAAAACAGATGAGAAGAATTCAAGGAAATAACAGCAGCTTCCAACCAAGAGACCCTTTTCAAATCATGCACATGCACACAGAGCGAGAGAGAAATACAGGATGAGAGAGAGAGAGAGAGAGCAAGAGAGAGAGATAAAGATGGAAAACACCAAAAAAAAGAAAAGAAAGCACCTTAAACTGAACTACAAGGAAGAGAGTCTTGGTTGTGGACACTACTAGCTTTTTATGGCCGCTTACAGACATTTTCTTTTTCTCACAGACAAAAACACAGATACACTAACACATTACAGGAAAAAAAAGGCAAGGGGCAAAGGACAACGGAAGCTTAGTCTGGGGTGACATGATGATTCACATTCAGGAGGCTGGGGGGGCAGAAAACATGACAAACAACGGCTACAATGATCCTGAGTCGACAAAGTCTAAGACCATAGAGAGAGAGAGAGAGAGAGAGAGAGAGAGAGAGAGAGAGAGAGAGAGAGAGAGAGAGAGAGGAACATAAACCAGCAAGACAGAGGGAGCGAGACCTTAGACCAGAGAGACAGAGACAGAGGTAACGAAACCTGAGTCCACAAAGATAGAGACAGCAGGAGAGAGCCTTGAAACCAGAGTGAGAGACAGAGAGAGAGAGAGAGAGAGCTAGAGAGCCCTGTGATCACAGACTGACACATAGACAGGAAGGAGGAGCAAATAACAGATGGGAGACCAGTGAGAGAAATAGCTGTATTAATGCCAGCTACATTCTTTGCTAGGTAAACAGGTATGACAGGGTGAATTCTGAACACAGACTCTCCCAGGGCCCTGGCTAGAAGACAAGCATGATTTAGAGTGGAGGAGAGAGAAAGAAAAACTGCAAAGCTTTCAAATGGGGAAAGCACCTGGGGCACTGGAAAACTCATACTGAATGAGGGACATCCTGATAGAGTGTGTGTGGGTGTGGGGTGTGCATGTGTGTGTGTGTGTGTGTGTGTGTGTGTGTGTGTGTGCACGCACATATGCCTACCTGTCGGTGTCCTTACACAACTGGAAATTTCATATAGTGTCAAACTTCTCTACTTACAAAAGTTTTGTATACAACTTCCCTTACAGCTGCAGAGCAGAAGCTTCAGTGCTGTATGTTTGCTATAAAATGTGGCATCTTGATACAAGCCTCATGTGCAACCTACAAATGCCCTTACAGAAATTAAGGGGCCCCAAAACTTACTTTGACAATAGCCATATTTATGACAATATACATTCCACCACGAATAGAACTGGAAGACAGCACACCATGACAGCAGGTTCATAACTATTCTATGTGAGTACACTGCTCCTGTGTGGTATTAGCTCTAATTGGGTTATAAAGTGCAGAGTGGCACCAAACAACAGACCAAGAATAGACGTGGTATTGGCTAATATCACGGCACCATCCAGCCATAATCTAAATGCAGATCAGCAGATGAAACCAAACTGTGCCACAGTGTTTACTGCAATATGCATGATATTCATGGCAGGTAAAAAGGAACTTACTTAACTCCTGCTAGTCTCATATGGAGGCATCTTACAGCCATGCATGTACATGGCCCTAGGCCTGTTCTGGAAGAATTACCACACTCAGTATGAATCCTCCAACAGCTGTGCGGCAACATCCGATTTTATACAATGGAAACAAAGGTGTTACTACAAAAAAAAAAACGCTTTGTTCCCTGATCTACTTATTTGTTTACAATTGCTTTAAAAAGCACTTTCTTCAAAGTGTCAGCCAGGGGACAGACTTCTTGTCACAACGGACGGGAAAACAGCACAGTTGGAGCTGGTTGGATCACACACTGACAGATCTGCAAGCGAATAGGGAGGCAATCAAGGGAGAGAGATGAGTGATGAATCTTCCTGTCTCCGTTCGAACCAAGAGAACGCCACTCAAAACAGCACGAAGCTGCTTTTTCTTAAACTTCTGAGGACAGCTTTGTGAGAATCGAAATGCTATGATATATGCATAACAGACTGGTCATTTCAAAAAAGAACAATGACAACACAAAAAAACTTTCCTCATCAACAGACAGTGCTACTTATCTAACCTATTTGGCAAACGTTTTGACCCCATTTTCTATAATGTCTAAGAAAAAAGATGATGTGGAAGTCTTGAACGGAACCCAGTGTATGGACTTAGCTTTCAAAAACACTAATAAATATGTCAGCATCGTCAAAACTCTGAAAACTGGTTGGTTGATACAAATTCATGCATGATCTGATGAAGGGTAACCACACAGGAGACAGGAGCAGGAGCTTTATACAGTGGTTTACGGTTACACCCAAAGCCCACTGCCTACTTAGAGTTGTTCAGAAAAAGAATTACCCCCTCTCTGTGGCAGAGAAGTGTGAGCCCCAATACTCCTGGATGCCTGCTACCAAACACGCTTATGAGTCAAACTCCAACAAGTATTAGCATTTTTTAAATTTATTTTCCATGCTCTAGACTTGAGCTCTTAATCAACACTGAGCCTTCATGGCTGGGTTTATTAGTCACAGTTTCCCAGAGCGGCAGGACATGTCCTTGCTTGTGTGAACAGCTGTGTTACTGTAGGCAGTTACGTACAGCCACAACTCCATATGCTGCAGGTGAGAGAGAGAGAGAGAGAGAGAGAGAGCAAAGGCAAGAATGTGTATGTAGCTCCTTTGTAAACAGCTTTGACTGGACAGAAAGCAGAAGAAAAGGAAGAGTTGCCTTCATGCGTTAGTCGACGGTAACTTCAAGAGCATTTCAGAAGGATTTACAAAGAGGGGCGGGAGAGACACACAGAAGGCAGGAGAGAGGGAGGGGAGAGAGAGAGAGGGGGCAGGGAGGAGAGAGAAAGTAAAGGCTTACTCGGTGGGCTGGATGAGGCGGACCTTCCCGAGGCGAAGAATGACTGGCCCTCGTGGGTTACGAATCTTCTTCACCTCACTGTTCTTCAGTAGGGACAAACGCCGTACCAGATTGAAACCTGAGAGTCAATCGATCAATCCATTAAGTTCCCAGCAGGCTAATCAATCAGCCACATGCCAGATGACACACAACCCAGCATGCAGCACCAGGAGCTCAGCTGCACGAGGACGGCCATCCGGCTACAAAAAGATCAGACTGGGGTCCCAGAATTCAGGCCTCTTTATCACTGAGCATTGCCTGCACCAATTCCCCACCGAGCCACAAAGCTTAGATACTGAACTCTGAGGATGTTGCTTATATAAGCAGGGTATTATATATAATGATTGCAGACTACAAACCTGAATGAATCATGAAAAACTTTGAAGCTTATTATTATTATGCTGTTAATAGCATAATAGTAACAAACAGCAAGACCGGTCTGCTTTACAAATACATAAAGAAACAAAACAATTGCTTCTACTTTTTTAAAGTTAGGGCTTAGAAATATGGCCAAAAATACCAAGCTATCACAAAAAATATTTTAGGCAATAATGATTACAATATTTATGAATCATTTAATCTCTGCAAATAAAAAAAAACACAAAAATTCTAGAAAACAGAAAATGTGCAATTTAAAAGAACATTAAAATGAGAGAATATACAATATATAATTAAGAAAAGCACTGGTGGAATTATAAAGCACTAAAACTAGCATTACAACAAAGTCACAAAGGTCATGTCCTTACTTTGTGGTTTTTCTTAAGTAAGATACTGATGTAAGTTAGTTACTTTATTGCCACCATGTTAAAATAAGTGGCAGTGCAAAACTTTAAAGATGTGGCTTCTGTAAACATCAGGAACAACACAAGAAGGTTTTAGATCAAACCACAGCAAACCACCAATTAGTGCAGACAGTGTAGCAGATCACAGACTCAGAAAGGCAGAGCAAGTCAAATGCTTTTGACATGCTTCTGACATGGTCTACAATGAAGTGGTTAAGATACTTCTATAAACTGCTGAAAAGACTCACAAGATAGAGCAGTTTACATAAACCTTGTAGGCCAACAACAGTTTATAACAGATGCCAATCATTAAATATTTGTTGCTTAACCAAAACACCTTCTCTAAAGAATTACTGCTATTCAGTCATTCAATGTTCTACAAACATTGTCGTGTTACTGCCCAACCCTAGGGGTCATTCATTAATAAGATTACCATACCAGTAATATTGTGTCTGGCTGTCTGAGGAAACTTCCAGTCCTCAACTTGCAGAGAAGGACAGTTCACACCTATTGAAAGAACCAGACAGACATGTAATTTGTGTCACACCTACTTCTGAGAACTTTCACTGTAAATGTTTTGCTAAAAAAAAGTTTTAGTATATAGACAAGGACAGCTCTAACAAATACTGGACCTGGGTAAAGAGAGAATGTGTTAGGGTGATCAAAGCTTGTCTAGAGAAGATAGACACCATCTCAGATATGGAGCTAAAAATAATATCTTGTCTGTAAGAATCACTCCATAATCCAGAGATAGGGACCTCTGACAGCTGGTCTGACGTTCTGTCGGCCAGTGGACATCACATGACAGATCTTCTCACGGTGACACTCATAGCTGTGATTCAAAATGTTGCAGTCATGCAGCTAAGTGAGGCATCACTTTGGACAGTTTTCACCAGTGGAACATCAACACAAACTCCAGGACTGTCAAGCAGACTGTAAGCAGAATGCTTCCAGTGATGATGGTGTTATGGTATGGTTACATCAACAAGCACAGATTACAGACAGTCAGGACTTTGACCAGCTCAAAGATGTGTCCATCAATCGGTGAACGGTATCAAGTTAGAGATTGCCTTTGAGTCCTCCTCACTCAGATGTTTCACAGATGAGAGGCTGAAGCAGTAACTGGGAGCATGAGCAGGTCTGTGGGGTTTTTGGGACAGGGAGTGGTGGTGGATGAGGGCAGGATGAAAGAGATGGAGCAGTAACCAGCTTCTCCCTGTCAAGTTCCATATATTTCTCACAGAGACACTAGAATCCTTTCTCAGCTACCTAAGATGAGGGGGAATATTTCTCACAAATCACTTACATGACCCACAAATCATATTTTGCATTGTTCTCACATCTTAGGGTTTTGATGTCAAACAATAACCAGGTTTTTCATGCTAACTCTGCATAGCTTCTCTTCTCGTTCTGCTCTCAGAAAGGCAGGAGGCAGAGAGACAGAGAGAAGAGAGAACATGTCCAGGGAGGAGCCTGGGAGAGTGGGGCCTGAGCACCAGCTCCTCAGGGAACTGTGGATGAAACGGCAGGAAGAAGAGGAGTGCTGTGCGTTTCTCCAAGTTTCACTCATACCCACAGCAGATCAAACTCACAGACAGAAAGCCAGGGCCGTCTGAAAACTTCATTCCAATTTTTAGAGCAGCGAAGTATGTCACAGATCCAACCTCCACTAATAAAACTGATAATATAGCTCATTTTAGCCAAAACAGTATAAAAAGGTGAGTGTACTGCATCTAAAAGAGCACAGCAGCTTTGATAATATCTGGCCCTGCTTTGCTGACAAGGGGGTATCAGGCCTCCGTTTGACTCAATCAAAACACTTCACAAGAAGAAGCGGTTCCAAAATCTCATCTCAGTTCAGTTCTCTCTGAACATTGCCTGTGCTCCTGGGGGCCCATGACTCCCTCTGCTTTTTTGTCTCCGACATGGTGTTTACCTCCAGCACTGGCTGGAAGGACTCATTACGCAGAAGGTCATCAAGTGCTCAGCGCGGCAGGGAAAACCAAGTGAGAGCTTGAGAAGTATCTGATCAGCTTTAATGGTACAACATTCCCGACTGATCTGATAAGGACACAGTTTTTTGGAGATTCTGGAGGCTCGTTTGTGTTAGTGGTGGAGTCAGAGCAGTACACTTAAATGTGCATGATTGCTGATACAGTGAGATTTTCAGCATGTGAAGACAGGAGTTAAAAAGGAATGGATTCATCCATAATGAAAAGGCTTCACATATTCATTTTGCTTTAATGAGGTCTCTCATGAATCTAAAGGATGCATAGTGCAGAAAGTAAATCTTTAAACCAAACTTAGATATTTGTGCTGCCACCATCAGCAGGCATACTGAATTTTTTTTTACTGAAACCAAAACAAGAAAATACCTTGAACACACCACGCACAGTACTCCCTACCCTCTCCATACAAAAGCTATAATGAATTTCTGTGTAATGGTAGTAGGAATCCCACTGTGTAGTGCTTGATCTGCCCTAGTTGGGGTGGGGATGTAATTAGTGAGTTATCTCAATGGAATAAATGCAAATTTATATAAAATTTCATTAGTGGTTTTAAATAAAGGTGATCTTGGTCCTTTTCTGGCTCTGGCTTTCATGTGTTAATTAATGGACTCTGGGGGGAATTTTACCGAATGAGTCGTATGTGCATTTTGGGCTTGAGGTCTTCATGTAAATCTGCCTCATTAATGGCCTATTGATGTACTGAGCATAAGAACAAATGAAGCTGCTGATTCATTAATGGATGGAGGCCTGCATTACAAACACAGATGTGATGTATGGATATTTAAAAACCACGAATGAGTGGAGTAGAGGCAGACAAGCGCCTCGAGGCACGACTCTCTCTGCCTCGTGTAGGACAAGCCTGATGAAAAACATGGCAATAGACCAACGGGAGGTCATGTGGGAACTGACTGACAGCCTCCTCGGTGAGGGAGGGTTTCAGAGCAACAAGCACAACCTTCCACATTCCATCTGTTACAGGCTTCATGGGAAAGGGAAGAGCTTGAATTTCACTTCCTTTCCTCATTTCCATGCCTCTTCTAGGTCAAAGTTCAAAGAGAGATGGAGAGGTAAGGAGAAGCACATGTGTTCTGGGCTATCCAATGGATTTTGCAGTGTCTGCTGCAAAGGATAACCGAGTATCCTTGACTCCAGCCTTATGAAATGACAATTTCCCATCTAAGGGAAATTTTGAAATCCTACATTTGAGTACTTGATTTTTGTATTAATTACATGAAACCTAATCAGTACAATTTCAATATCAGTTTATTTTTACATTAATCCTGCTGCTGTGCTGATGTAGATGATCTGTGTATGAAGCCAAAAGGCACAAAAATATTCTAGTAAGTATGGAGCCAACTTAGTAGTTTACTGCAGATCTGCAGATCTTCTACTAGATTACTGCAGATCTTCTACTACAGAATTATTAGACACTTTAAAGGCCCAGTGTTAAAAAAAACCCCAACTGTTCAAAAAACAGCACTTTTATAGCATATTCAGCATAATATTTATATATGGAGTTCACAGTATGAAACGATGCGTCAACATCATGACCAACAACTTTGGAAAGATCGCTGCAGAAGAGACCATGGAAAAAGACAGGCTGTCTTCCACTTTCCACGTCTTCCACAATGCCTCCTTTATACTGGATTCCTTTTTTTTTCTTCTGATTTCTGTTAGCAGACTTTGTGAAAGTATAACATGGAAAGGGGAGTTAGACATTGAAAGATGCTGATTAGTGCGCATAGAGACTTTGCCCAGAGAGGCTCTCTAGAGGCAGTTTATATATGCTTAGCCCATGGAGGATATGCTTCCTACAAGAACAAATCCCCTGAGAAATTTCACAGAGGCATTCTGAGGTCCCCTTCCCCAAAAAAAGTTCCTTTCTGCAAGACAGCTGCATCTCAAGCAGCTAAAACCAGACTGTGATTAATTTAGTCCGCTCTGACCGAGAATCATTACAACAGTACATTAAGCAATAGATGAAATGTGACCTACTGAAAAAGACCCACGTCCGCAAATACAAATCCTGCTCAAATACAGGCCCGCAATGTAAGCAGACAGAACCACAGCAATTTAAGCTGGCATTTGCTGAAGTCACCACTTAAGCTTGTGCGTCTTACCTTCCACGGATGCCAGTCGACCCCCATGACCAGAGCAGATGGTCAGCAGCACAAGGGAGGACAAGACGATCCTCATGGCTCCACACTTCAGCTCCTACCTAAGACAGAGGACACTGGAAAGTCAGGCAGAGGGAACAGGAGGCAGCTGGAGCATATGAAACCCATCAGTATCAGAGTCCAAAAGCTTAACTACAGCAGTCAGTCAAGAAAAGAAAGTAGTTTGAAGTCGATTATAATGTTGCCCATACAGTTTGCGTCAAGCAATTGTTCCTGCTAAAAGGAAGATTTGAAGGTAAAGGAATGGGTAAATTCGAGTTTAGACGGGCCCTTTGCAATGTGTTACCTGGCCCAATGGTTTGTAGTGTTCTAACCCATGTGGTAAGCCATGTGATTTAACCATCATTATAATGATCAGCTGTGACTCTCTGGCATTATCATGGTTGCCATACATGTGCACATACACACACACACAAACCCCTGAAGGTAAATATAAGTGGATGGTTTTAAATGGAATGTTTAAAACAACACATCACTGTCAAGAAACTAGTAATAAACAAGCCTTCAAAAGGTATGCAGCAGACATGGATTTGCTACATCTGTCTTTTTCCATGTCTTGCAGACACAGTTGCACCAGAATATCATTTCGAAGCAAATATTCCCTCCTTTCTTAAAAACAACAACAAAATACCACATACAGTCACTCAATATACATGTTGCACGTCAATCAAAATCTCCACAGCTAAAATGCCAACAGTTCCCTTTAACATATTAGAGGCATTTTGGGCCTATACTCACTAGTGCTTTAATAGTGAAAGTGACCTCTTCTCCTATTCCAGCATGTCTGAACACCTGTCAGAATGAAGGACAACCATGAATCCTCAGGCATGAGACTTTATGGTTACCTCATATATTGCAGCCTGTCTGGAACAGTTGCAAGAGGGACATGTTGCCCTTGCACCACAGCAGAAGTCCAGGCAGAGATTGTTTACCACTACGTACTTAACGTGATGGCAGCAAACTGAAGTGCCCTGGCCAGAGCAGCTTTCACCACTTCTAAATCATGGCTGATCATAGCAGATGTCATGAATGATGTTTTCAGACAGAAAGAATTATTTAGAATCACTTATTCATAGGACAGTTCCTTCTCATTTCTCACTGAGGCAGTTACAACCTGCATTCACTGAATCAGAGCCATTTTTCCATGACCATTTGAATAAAACTCCACTCCACTCTCTGAATAAAAAGTTGTGGCTGCGTTGTTGTCTTTTTGCCTTCCTTGTAAACAGTAAAGAAGCATACAGCTGGTCGGCACTGATAAAACAGAAGAGCGTCTCTCACGTGTGGCCCTTGGCTCTCTGCCCAGCACACTGACGTGAAGTCAGCGGTCAAAATCATCAGGGTACCATGCATACAATAGAGTTACACACACACACACACACACACACACACACACACATTCACTGCAACACGTGAGCGCTTGACGCTGGCTCCATAGTTAAAATGGATTACTTCCATGCCGAGAGAGCTTCAAAAACAGTGATTCAGCAGCCTCAAGGGGGGAGATTAAAACCGACAACGCGCTCAATCAACAGACGAGAGGTAAGGCGTAATGAGGTGCTGTCTGCAGTGTGCAGGGATCTCGTTGTGCAGGGAGGGGGCTGTCACACACACCTGCAGCGCGTGCTTTGCCTGTCAGACACCGAACATCACTTAGTGGGTTCTTGACTTGTTGCCAGGTGACAAAATGCTACCACAAAGCTGTTTTGTGCAGACACAGATTGTTTATCCTAATTGTTTGCATGTGCTCTATAATTTTGAGGGATTATGGTACAAAAGAACATTGAAGGCAGAGTTATATAAACTACACATCATCTTCAGGAAAGAACACCACCTCTGAAAACTCATATCTATACACATCTTCATAGTAACATCTGAGATGGAATAACATTGATGGTTAGAACAACAAAAAAAATGTCCTGGAAAGGCATAAAGAGACCCAGATAAGGCCACAGTCACAAACGATGTGTTCCAAGAATCTGTGAGTCACCATCAAAACAGATTTTGCACAGATAGTGAGGAACGAGGCCAGGAGAGGCATCGATGAGTACACAGAGAGGCTGAGCTGGGCTTTCTCCCAACCGGGGATGTGCTCGGCTGCATGAGTAACCTCCGCTCTGCCTATCGCCCTGCTCATGTTCAAATCAAGATGTATCTGTTGCCATTCGGCTTCACACCTCCACACAATTAAAGGTATTTTTAGAATCTTCATATGCTCGGCTGTGTCGTTCCCTGGTTTCATGGGTGAAAACTGCATGCAATAAAAGGAATCAAACACTTTAAGTGAATATGCACAATTGCAAAGGGATTACTCATTTCATTGTTTGCTGGTAGATCAGACTAAAGACAGCGAGGGACTCTACCACCCTACAGGATGCACTACTGTGCTTCTGCTGGAGGCTGGACACACTGCTTAACCTCCTCTACTTTTCCTTCACATCACTTAAAATATACATGAGAGGAAATTGGAGCGCATTAAAAATGATCACAAAAACACCACCATGTACATTACATGTACATCAATAGAAAATAGAGAGGTATAACACAGAAGCTCCTCATGTAACTGTGCAATGTCCTTTGGAAGCACTCTTACCTATAGTAAGAGTAAGAGAACTGTCCTTGACATTTTGCCTCTCTAATTCAGATGGGACTTACAATGAACCTTCTACTGGTGAGCGTTTTAACTGTGCCAGGCTGAAACAGAGGCCAACTTTCCATCCACATCAAAAGCGAGAGCTGAATAGCTTGTTCATAAGTCATGTATCAGCCATCTCTTTACCTTTCAGCTGAAGCTCTGCCAGCAGTTGAAGGATTCATTAGGGTGAGTGCATGTTCTTTCCATTACCTCACTGTCTCCCATACTGTGGGGGAAAAGTGTACATCAGAAAACCACCCGGGAATATATTCACCCTGAGGCAAATAACGTGCAGAAAATGGTTTTGCTGGGAGGCGAAGGACACAAGCAGACTTTAGGTCATCTTTCAAAAAAACCCAGCCAGAGGGCAACCACAAAAATATTTTTCCTTATTTCAGTATGTAAACCATTTTTTGTTGTTGTTTGCTAATTTTCTATCACTCAGCAAAACCGAACAAAACTCCAGACTCTTTCAGGACCCATCTGAAATGAATCCCAGACAACGCAACTACTCTTAACCGGAAGCGGCCATTTTTCCTTTCTGTAGAAAAGTGGCCATACCGTGGGACGTCCCGTGCATCTTTTGATTGTCAGCGCGCTGACCACCATCGATACAACACTAGGAGCAATGTTGTACTCTGCCACTGGAGGGCCTGCTTTGAGCAATAAGTCACACGTTTATCACAAACCATAATCGAAGTAAAACTGGTCTAATGACACGTTCATTTGTATGCGCTAAGCCTATATGTACTTGCTGTGTTTAACAGAAGCTAAGGTTTGCAGAAGCGGCATCACTAAGGGTATTTGCTCAGAAGATATTATAATATACAAATAACTAATGTGTGAGCATTTTCCCAGGAAAATGCAATGCAGGTAAGAACCTATAGATAAAAAAGCGAATCGTCGAACCCCGATTCTGGAAACGCATTAGAAATGGGTAGAAATTCTTCCTTATCTCAGACGTAGAAGCGCACAGAAAAGATTTCCAGTGGTGCAGTGATGGAAAAAATTCGCTCATACCTACAAACAATCGATAGTTCCACTCAGTAACGGTAACATTAATCCAAAGACATGCAGTTTGTCCAAAACTCGAAACTGATTACTGGTAGAATCCACAATTTGCTTTCAAGACTTTCCCAGTTCTCTTATAGAGTATGGGAAAGTTATTGCCTAGGAATCTTCTGTCCAACTTCGTTCCTCTCCCCTCCCCTCACTGTTGCAAAAAAAAAAAAAAAATTGACACCCCCCCCTCCCCTAAGCCTCTGCGTTTTGTTGGGAGAAACTCCAGATGAACGTATGGTGACATCACATCACCTATAGGCCGGCGTGTGCGGGCGTTTCTTGTTGGTTACTTTCCAAAGTGTGTACTGTATAAAAAACAGACAGCGGATCACAAATTCTTTAATAAAATGGCTTCAGTTATTGTTAGCGTACTTTCTACTTAAGTGAATAAATCGAGATAACCTAGAGCTGTACAGTATAGCATTAGTCTAAATTAGCCATTGCACATAAAGCACATTTTCACATGCGTACAGTGTTACAGTATCGTATCGCGCATGTAAAGGACATCACCTTAGCACAAAGGATTTCGTGTGTGTGTGTGTGTGTGTGTGTGTGTGTGTTTGCACACGTAACCCTAACCATGTGATAGGCGCAGCAGAAAACCTTTTAATTAACAGGAAACAGGACAAGGAAGCCGCAGGACGAATGCAGGTGTGGTTGTTATTAATTATTAATGAACTGCTAAAAACCGCTAGTACCCAAAATGTAGTTATAACAACATGCAGTTGTAAGGCTTCTAACCACTTTGCCTAGTAGCATCTATTTTTCTTTTGATCTAAAGCTCTATAAAAGTATAACTCTGTAGAGGAAGAATTCAGAATTGTTTTTTTATTTTATTTTAAATGGTTTGCCAACTTTGACAGTACATAAACTCTTGGCTTTAGGCAGACATCTAGCTTGCTGTCATGACCAGTGCCACAGTGTGATTCCATTAGCTGGGCCTTGATGTTATGTCCTAACCTTGACCTTTTGGCCCCTTGGCATCTTGTATGTATGTATGCAAATCACTACCGTGAATATTTTCAGTACAGGCTCAACAAATTAGCTAATACACAATTATTCATCTTATGTCTAGTTCAGTTAACATGATTATCAATATTCCATGCATTAATTTAATGTTTTGTTTGAGCTTAATGGACTGATAGTCTGATTGATAGTTTCATATACCACCCTGCCCCCTGTGTTGTGTAGTTCTTTGGTTCAAGGCAGAAATTGAACCTATTTATCCCCAAGGAACACAGAATGACTGGAGTCAAACAATAAGACTGTAATACTGTTTGATCAAATCTCTTCTCTGCAAAGACTGCTACCTGCTGCCTCGCCATTCCAAATAAAAGGAAATGAGCCTTCTGAGGTATTGCATTTTATATGGAGAAGAGAAGGAGGAAGCAGTATTGTGAGAGCAAAAAACCATTATTACTTTACATCATTCATGCATAGATAACAGGCTGTGCTTAAAATTTAGCCTTTTTTCACAAAGCACATAAACCCACAAGAATACGACAACAAACTATGCATAGGACTGAAAATATTGACTGAAAGGTGGCTTCCTTGAATAGTTTTTCAAGGTTTGTCAAGCAATCAATCAATCAATCAATCACTTTTTTTTTTTGGCATTTTTCAGTTATTCTTAGCTGTCCATGGAATACCTTCTACATTGTGTTTTTCAACAGCATGATGATGAACAACTCTGGTATCAAAGGACAATAAAAACCATGATGACGTATGATGCAGAAACCAGAATCAGAACCTGTTCTGTAGAATCAGAACCTGTTCTGTAGAATCAGAACCTGTTCTGTAGGTAAATCATGAAATAATATGACATAAAACACATAAAACCGATGGAAACATTTTGTTCCTGGACATCTGGCATTAGGTAAAACATATTAATACAGCATGTCTTTATAGTGGTAAAACATATTATTACAGCATATCTTTATAGCGCCACATGGAAGGAAGGACAGCTGCATTTAGCAAGAGTCAGAACACACTGATTATACAAAATAAATTGATTCAAACCTTGTAAACTTGTATTTGTGAATGAGACAATCACCACTCGGCCACTACCTTAATTCATCCCACACCTTCCAGAGAATATTGTTAATATATTCTTGACTGTCAATGCCCTTAAAAGATAAACGGATTTTCCTGATCGACTGAATGCACAAACAATCAGATTCTATCAGACATCAACAAATGAATGAATGAATCAATCTTCCTGCATTATAACCAGGCACCATGCCAACAGCCGGAGCTGGAGAAGGGTGGGCTTTTGCATCTTCAGAGCATAGAGGATTTTCTAAGTATAGAGTATATAGATCTCAATTAGAAAGCATCATTTAAAAATCACCCTCAAAGCAGCAACCTTGGGTCCATGTTCATTTACACGTTCCTTTATATTTCATCAATCTAAATATATCAGGGTCTGACAATATCACAGACAAATGATGATTTTAGAAGCTTGTTCATACTGTTAGTGAAGTATTTATTACAGGCAAGAGGGAGTAGGGGAAAACAGCCCATAAGATCAGTACAGGGTGCAGGGTTTTCTTGGCTGGAAGTACAGTGAAGGGCCCTTGATTTATATCAAGGAGGCAGACATTCTCTTTCTCTCACTCTTTCTTTCTGCCCACAGCTGTGAGGATGGATCCTGGCAGTTTCTTTATTAGCCCTGTATTTTCCTCTATTTTTGCAGCTTTGTGCTCTTAAGAGGTTGAGAAATGGGGAGCACACAGGGACAAGGAGACTAGGACTAGGAGAAAGATGCCCCTAGATAAATAGATAAACACAATCACACATAGAAGGCAACGATCATGAACTAAACAATTCATGTCACAATTCAACAGAATATCAGTGGATTTCAAAAGGGAGTATATAGAACAATGCATGTACTGCACAATCGTTACACACACACACACACACACACACACACACACATCAGAAGAAAGGGAACGCCAAAAGACAAGGAATTCAATAGAAGTAGAATACAATAGAAACTGCATACGAATGACTAAATAAACCCAGCGACTAATATTAGGACCATGGCAGACTGAGCTGGCCTTACAAACACTGGGCAGTGCCTGGTAAAACGAGAAGAGATCCTGCTACAGCTCGCTGGGCTGTGTTATTGTACGAACAGTTGGCATGGTTAGCATAACGCTTTAGCAGCCAACAGATATGCTCCACCACCAAAGCAACACTGAGCCAATATTCACAGATCCAGCCCTTACGATGCAGCATGACCTCTGCTTCATACTAGGTAAATGAGAGTGGAATTGGATGTTGGTAAAGGAGAGAGACAGAGAGAGAAAGGTTGAATGGCAATGGAATACATGGTGCACAACCAGAGAAAAGGAGTGTGGAACCTGAATGGCAAACCGACACTTGTGGTTTATGTGTGCATATATGTGTGTTTCTTTCCAACCAACTTGGAGGAGAAGGAACCAACATTAGGAGAGGGCTATGGAATATGCTGAGGTAGCACTGGATGCACAGAATCAGGCAGAGGTGGGGGAGTTCTGGAGCGCAGGGGTGGAGGTGGAGGTGGAAAGTTTTGGAGTGTTAGGTTGGGGAGGTGAGGAGTTCTAGAATGTTAGGGTGGGGAGTTCTGGAGAGGTGTCAGTTAGAGGAGTACAGGGCTTGACTGCCATATCTGCAGCTCTGCTATACTCTGGTTTCAAATTATTCTGCCTACAGTAATATGTCTAGACGTAGAATTGGTCTTTTTCAGACAAAAATACTGACAATTAAGTATTCGACATTGCAAGTGTATAGGAAAAATACCAGACATGTTATTGATGTTGCAGTTGTGATTGATGTCCATGACCCACATGTTCTTTGCTAAGTTCCAGGGTTCGGAGGGTTATTTTATTGGAAACAAATCACATGCATGCCAGACGTCATAGTCACTGTGGGAATTCTTTTCTGACTGCTTCCCCATTTTCCACACAGCTCTCCAAACATACACCACAATGCTCCTTCGAACATGAATCCCCACTCCAATGTGGTAAATGCATTTTCCAGGCAAGATGTTCCTTCCAAACTCTTTTCTTCTTTCACCTCAACTTCTAGAACACATGCCATCTGAATATGACTAAAAAAGCAATGCCTCTCCTGATTTAACACAGGCACACTGGTAAATACACTGGTGAGGGCACTCATAAGTGTGAAATGCTGCAGTTTGCCAGTGGGACTGGATAAATTCTGGCCAGCATCTATTTTATTTGTCTGGGTATTAGGTGAAAGAGAGAATCCATTGACCAAAGGCCAGGACTATTGCAGCCCATTCCCTCATCCAGAGAGGAAACAAGCAAATGGAAACGGAAAAGAAAACAGATTCTGAGATTTGCTGCTGCCTGATATTTTATTTTTACTTTATCCTGGTAGACTATCAATTGTCCAGTTTACTTGCTGCCCTTCTGAAATACCAATAAAAATGCGTGTTTCTCACCTCAAATATTCATCATGAAAAAGTAGAAAATCAATCCCGACTTGCCAGATAAATTTCTACTCCCTTTAAATAAATCAGGTTTTAATAAGTTTCTTTTTCTCACATATCAACCAAATAAAAGCTATTTATGTGCTTCTAACTAGGTCAAAAAACAACAACATAACATGAACGTGCAGAAAACTCTTCCAAGTCGCTTAAACCCTCAAGGTGTAGCAACACAGGTGGATGCCAAAGTGAGAACAAACCCTCAAGGTATAGGTGTAGGAACACACGTGGATGCCAAAGTGAGAATAAACCCTCAAGGTGTATGAACACAGGTGGATGCCAAAGTGAGAATAAACCCTCAAGGTGTAGGTATAGGAACATGGATGGATGCCAAAGTGAGAATAAACCCTCAAGGTATAGGTGTAGGAACATACGTGGATGCCAAAGTGAGAATAAACCCTCAAGGTGTATGAACACAGGTGGATGCCAAAGTGAGAATAAACCCGCAAGGTGTAGGTATAGGAACATGGATGGATGCCAAAGTGAGATTAAACCCTCAAGGTGTATGAACACAGGTGGATGCCAAAGTGAGAATAAACCCTCAAGGTATAGGTGTAGGAACACAGAAGTAAGAATGCTAAGGTTCAGGTTATATTTTATATTATGTAAACGTCCTGGAGAACTGGAAGCAGGAGCTTGTTGACTGTGAATTAGATAAAACAATTATTTTGGCTCGATTCTCACCATGAAGAAATGTTTGAGAAAAAATGGAAGAAACTTCAGCTGTTGATGAAGTTTCATATATTTTTCCTATTTGACATCTGTTAGGCTGAAACAACTTTGCTCTCCACCTCAGAATTAAATGTTGACTGAAATCAAGTGCTGATGCTCTTCTCCAGTTACCTCAGGCATTGAACAGTCATCTTTTAAATGTAAATTTGCACTTAAAAGGAATTGCTCTGATGCACCTGGAACACACACTCCTGCTTTTCATTTAATCTTTTTCTTATGCAAAGTAGTTTGACTGACCTCTGAGTATAAGAAATATGCTACACAAATAGTACTGCTTTGCCTTGCCTTTTAGGTTGTCCAAGTAATCAACTCCTGCACACACAACTGAGTTAATCTGACTGCCTGGCCTCACAAATAAGAGCACACACACACACACACACACACACACACACACACACACACACTCACACTCACACACACAAAAGAGAGAGAGAGAGAGAGAGAGAGAGAGAGAGAGAGAGAGAGCGAGCGCATAGATCCTTTGTTTGTCTCTTTTACACTCACATTTTCTCAATCAGATGAAACAAATTAACCTCAATCAATGGATGAAAGGGTTTTAATGAAATGTTACCAAAACAAGAAAAGGGTGGTGCTCTACTCTGAGCCTTCAATATCGTTAGCAACTCCAATCCCATTAATGGCCTGTGCTTCTTGTTACTTTGATGTCAC
This sequence comes from Tenebrosternarchus preto, assembly GCA_025802075.1. Classification (NCBI taxonomy): domain Eukaryota; kingdom Metazoa; phylum Chordata; class Actinopteri; order Gymnotiformes; family Apteronotidae; genus Tenebrosternarchus; species Tenebrosternarchus preto. The sequence goes on along the minus strand of JAOYMR010000004.1, from coordinate 16,520,365 downwards.
ACAGTTTCAGCAGGAGAAAAGAGAGGCCACTGTTCTGTTTGTTCTGTACTCTTGGATTTATTGAGTATAGGAATAAAACTTCAGGCAAGACCAAAGTAACAAACAAACAGAGAGCTAGACAGACAGACAGACAGATAAACAGAAACACAGACAGATAAAAGATCTTTATCCACTCAAATCAAAGTGAAATAAAAGACAGTGCTTCCCTTACTAGGAGAAAAAGAGTGAATATAAACAACATAAACACAAAGGGCATTGAGTTCCCTATTTCCAACTACTCGCAGTGTCCTCTTTTTACAAGACACAGAGACATACAATATGTTTACAATCAGGAAATACAACTGAAAGGAACCGGACAAAAAATAAATACAAACACAAGCAAATGGGTCAGGCTCATTTGCAACAATCCACAGTTATGAATGACAAGCGAATCACTTGCAAATAAGAAAATAGACAGCACTGTGCAGGCCAGAGGATTTGGTCTTTCTTTTATGGGAAGCAGTGAATAGGAACCAGGCAGCCAGTAACCAGGCACTCAGAGAACGACTAGCACAACAGCACACTGTTCGGACCTGTGAGTACAATGAAGGCACTTAAACAATCACATTTTTCTTGCTGAGAATCAGCAAATAGAAAAGAAACAAAAGTAACGCTCAAACTTGCTGTTACAGCACTGATGTATTTTTCTGCATAAAATCGTTTAAAAATTCAGATGAATAACATCCTGTCTGACAACTAGAGTGAATATTTTAGTTCTACAGCTGTAGGTTCATGAGGAATCTTTTGCTTGGTATATTTGCTTAGTAGTTTATTTCAAGTAAACTATAGAATAGCATTTACATTAAACAACAGAAATTTTAAAGGTGCCATTTTTCTTGAAAGGTTTCACTGTTTACTGTGCATTTTATATTTTTTGTTTATTTTTTTCATTTACCTAATTTAGTCAGTTCCCACCCACTAGCTAGGCCTACCATATCACTTGTCAGCCCCCAACCTGTTATTTAAGAGATTCTTCTAAGACATGTGAAACATGTTTTTGAGCTACGTCCCACGCAATGTCATATAGGACAGTTGAACACATCTGGATGAGAGCATAAACTGCCCAGTCCCACCACTCTGATTGACAGGAAGAGACAAACCAGATGATCATTTCCACCAAAGACGGCATGGGCCATTATGTTTCTGGACCTCCACCTACAGATGGTGGATTTGTCAGGATTTGAACCCTCATACTCCTGATAATTGGGCATAATCTTGGATTGTGATCTTATTTAGCCATGATATATTTGTCCAAAAGGAACCCTACTTTAGTGTGAAGAACGCAAAGAAGGCCCACAATATTACTAAGTGCTATAGTTCAGAGTTCACCAGTGGCAAGTTTTGACTGGTGTAGGAAGTCTTGCTGCACTAATGGAAGATGATGACTGAGTGGCAGGCTGCAGCCCATGGCCTGACCTCCACCAGAAGAGGAACACTGGTTAGTACAGACATGCATTGCTCCACTGTAAACATCAGCCCGCCTTTTCCAAAAATGCCTGCAGGGTCCTGCTCTGTGCAAGGTGTCTGCTTTTACAGGACTTTGCCAATATCAAACATTCTTTTAATGACCCTGTTTGCAAGGGAAAACATAGGGCTTTTAGTTTAATTGAACTGTCTCGTGTGTAATTAAACACAAAGCATGTGTTTGAAACTGTTTTGATGGCAAACTGCCGCTGGCATGACAGAAGATTTGCTGCATAGTGTGTACTTGTGCACCAGGAGACAATGCCTGACAGTAGTTTTATGCAGAGCCATCCAGCAGAACTTCAATAAATGAACATAAACGAATGAAAATCAGAAGAGCCCTGGAGAGGGAGGGAGGGGTAGAGGGAGGGAAAGAGGGTGTGGGGCAATGATAGGGATAGGAAAGGGACACAGAGAGAGAAGGAGAGAGAGAGACAGGCTGAGATTCAGAGACAGCCCTGGGCTACACAGAGAGGGTGAGACAACATGAACGCTCATGTCAGTTCCATATCAGTCTCAGCAGCAGGATTTCAGCCAAGCAACAGGCACAGCAGAATTCAGACGATATAAAAATCCCACAATCCCACAAACATGGAAGTGAAGCAGTTGACTATTGGATTGATTTCATGCTAAATTAAATACATTTCTTGACTGTATTCAGATGCAGTATCTGATACAGCCAGGGGTTTTGGAAGCTCAAAGCTTCTCTTTGAAAGTGAAAGAAAGTTAAAAACACTTGAAAAAACCCCACTTTACCATCTTGCCACATGCTCTTTAGCCATTTGATATCTCCTCACTGACATCCTTCTCTACAAGCCTCCGTGTTCTTATCAGGTGGGCCCTGCCTGCTGGGTGCTGAACGCGTTTGCTGATGGAATAAGAGGCCGTGTGTGTGTGTCCGCTGGTGAAGCTCAGATGTTTGAGGTCACACTGAAGGTCAACACCAGATGAGCTCCAGGCAGCACAGTGCACTGTGGAGATAAATGGAAAGTTAGACAGGCAAAAATGATGAAAAACGTATGCAAAAAAAGACTTGACTAACAAGTGTGTGTTTGAACATTGAAGCATAACTTCTGACAAGGCAGTAAGTAATGGCTGGATTTTTCATTACAGTGTAATTAGTCTGTAATTAAGTGAAACTGAAAACAAAGTAGCCGACTTAAAGACAACACACTCTAACAACACAGAAACAGAATTTGTTATTGCAGAATTAGTTTTTTATACAATATAACTGTCATATAACTGTCATATAACATATAATTGTACAAAAGGAGAAAGGAATCATAGACAAAGGCATCGGTAACATGCAAAGACCAAAAACTTAACTCCAGCTTCAGTTTCTTCCATAAGAATGTGGCTAGGTTGTAGCAACCTCTTGTTCTGCTTCAGCAGATTTTAAGGCAGGTGATAATAGTGGAAGAGCATAGGACTGTACTGAACGAAGACCAGCTTGGCTTAACTCTGTGCGCTGGTTCCTCCTGAGCTCCGGATACGTGTACGATGATCCAGTGCATGACGGTGCAGTGGCCTTGGTGTGCACTTCAGCCCACCTGCCAAAGACATGCCCCCCCAACCCCCATCAGTGTGACAAAAGTAAAGGAACTATTGCTCCACAGTTGGAGAATAGACCATCCTTTTATAGACCATCCAGAGAGAAAAAGTTAAATATCGAAACAATGCAAGGAGAGTGTTGTGGGGCCAGAGACAACAAGAAAAATGGCGTTTTCGGTGCCATTTATTTTTTAAGCAAGTTCACAGCATCACTGAATATAAAAGTTGTGGTTTAATCATTTTATTATTTAATGGGTAGCTTGTGTGCAGACTCAAACTTGCACAGCTTGTGCACAGAGCACATGCAGGACTGGACGATACCTTCCTCACCGGCATGAAAGAATCTTGATTTAGAACGCAGTTGTTCTCCCTGCTGCATGACATGAGCTCCAGAGGAAATGGATTTACTCTCTTTAGCTCTGGGAGAATCTAACTACGCACAAGATCAAGGCATCATTGATTTTCTCCCAGCTATTGATCATATTGAGCGGACCGTTAAGTAGTTGTCCCAGGCGTGACTTAAAAGGAGTGGAGAGCACAGCAGTTTTAATTGAGGGTGCAGGGGTTCTGCTGTCCTGTATGGTAGAATAGACTCAGATAAGTTTACCATTCCTTCTGCAAAAGGAATATTGTGGGAATTCTGCCAGACATTAGCTTGATTTTGACTTAGAATATAAAAGCATAAACATCAGCCCTACTCCAAACACCCCTGGTGCATTTACGCATCGGTCATAGCCATCGCCAGTGCTGTTTCTGCTTTAATGTTCAGGACTGCTGGCCTGCAAGGGCTCTAACACGGTCTCATTTGACTACATCCCTGCTGTGTGGGTATGTGTCTGCAGGAGGGGCTTATTATCACACACCAGACACTACCACACACACACAGTAATATGTTTGTATTCATGTCTCATATTCCTCCAACATATCCCCGGTGTATGGAGGAAAGTCTGGATGCAGGCATTTGCTGGTTTCTGAAAACTTGAGGACGTCTGATCTCAGCATGCATTCAAAATAAGCTAAAGATGCATGCCGTGTCTGAGTGTGTGTGTTTGGGGGACTGAAATGAGAACACATGGCTGGCAAGAGTGTAAATAATACACAACACAAGTAACCTCTAGCCAAACACTGCGCACACCAAAAGATCAACAGGACACGTCTATGAGTAAGAGACGTCTTGCAGAGTTTAAAGAAGCCTCCCAAAAGAATATGTGAAAAGGTCTCCTGAGGACATTACCCAACCCTTCTTTTCAGACTCTTTTACTGAAAACCCAGCCAAAGTGTATATTTCTCTGATATCTGTTCATGGGTAAACCTACAAACATTTTACATGTAAAAAACTGAATCGAGAATTGCCATTTAGCATTCTTACATTTGAAGCTTTCAAAGAACCGCTTTTCCAAAGATGTGAGAATATGTACCGAGTTCTCGGGGGATGTAAACAAACCTACTTAGAATTAAACCTGATGAAAGTTATCTATTTTTTTTTCATTAAATGAGTGAAATAACTAATCCACTGAGTATATGACAGAACTTATTAGTATTCTCAGTGGCATTAACAAATATACTTAGTTCCTACAGGAATGTGAATCATTTATCATTTAAGCCTTGAAGAAAAAAGAGATCTTTAATCAGCAGTTATGTCTATCAGCGAAGGAGGTGATTAAACAGATTTAAACTGCATCACCCTCATCAACTTCATCCCCTAGCGAGGCTGTGCAATTGAATTCAGGTCAGATTAATTTCACCGGTCCCCTTCACCAAAGCAGTGAGAATCCAGCACTCAACCTGTTTACATATAGCACGCTGTACGGTGTACTACGGCGGCTCACTAGCTAAGTAAACGCTGGAATTGGACTAAAATATATGAGTTTCCAGGAGATACACAGATGAGCTGGACAGACTCGAAAACCGATCCGGTATTATGCAGAGGAAGATCTGCTTGGCGGGCACGGCTACCCGTTTGATCCATATTCCTCCATGTTTTCGTGTAGGGGTGACAGCACAAAGCGGTTATCGACAGCGCGCGCGGAGCAGCTCGCGGCGGCGTTAAAAGGGCGTGGTCTCTCCGCACAGCGGCAGCTACGTTAGCGAGTCAGATGAGACTTCTTCAGATTTTCATTATGTTTATCCATCTCTTTGTACTTGAAGGGAAGATCAATGCGACATTTTTGGATGGTAGCTGGAAATACGATTTTCCCCTTATCTCAGCATCGTGCTAAAGCGCCTTGAAAGCATTATTTAATAAATCCTTTTCTCAGATTGGTTAAGACTTGACTAATGCCCCGGTCAGCCCAAGGACTTACGTTTTTCTAACATGGAACAACGTAGTATGGCGACTGCAGTTCAAGTTTGTTTGTTTGTTTGATTTGCAACACTGACAACGAACGTTTCAGCTAAAATACTGTTATGTAAAAGCCAGAATGTTTACAATGCCTTTCAGACAGTTTTGTATGAGCCTAGTCATGTTATATATAACTTTACATGCTTCACTATACTTCTTCCAGAATCGAGCTGACATCCCATTTCACGCATAACTAATCCACTCTAACACCACCAGTGTGCTTGAATACTATATTCTGTTCCATTTGAAACCTTAACACTTGCTTTCTCTGCTGGTATGTCTGATTCTGGCTATTGTTGGAATCCTTTAAAGTGAATAAGCCCCTTATTTATTTTCAGGCAATATCAGTTCTGCCCTCAGGTATATGTCTCAGAAAAGCTCAGACTTAAAAGGATCTGCTGCAGTCATGTGTCCAGACTGTGAATAGTTTAGGCACTGTGGCGTAGAGTGGAAGACCTTTACTATTACTGTAAATGCACTGCAAACCTAACACGAGCAGAGCTGTGTCCTATTAAAGACAGGAGAAACAGACTTCTGCATTAGTATTCACTGCAGCTGCTCTCTCTCTCTCTCTCTCTCTCTCTCTCTCTCTCTCTCTCTCTCTCTCTCTCTCTGTGTGTGTCTCCCCCTTCTCCTTCTCGTACTCCTCCACGCTTCTCCCTTCCTGATAATTGACAATCTTAGACAAGATCAGTACCAACCCGAAAGAAAGAAAAGTGAGCGTTTAAGCTGCAGCCTATTCACAATGGGCCTGTTGTTCCTCGGGTAATTACCCTGGGCGCAGAAAGATCACCGCCGCTTATTGAATTCATATCAAATGAAACGTCAGCATCAGCTTGTCACCGCTGCTCTTCCCTGGGAAGCTCTTATAATTTAATTCATCATTTTTCCCACGTGCTTTCATTCTTTTTGAGCTTCCCTCTCTATATACCTCCCTCCTTCTCCCCCACATTCATTCATCCAGCTCTCTGTGCCACTCGTTGTTCAGTCTTGCAGCCGCGATCACATAATTTTCGCTACATCTTCTGTTGCCCTTTTGTTCTGTTGCATGTCTCCGGTCGTCCACTTGGGGGCGACATTTCTGCAACGCGGTGCTGTGCTGGCTCACGGGGTGGGGAGCCGCTCTACATGGCCAGCCACACTGTGCTGTCAGCCACCTTTAAATCAGGCCAGATAAAAACAGATGCTGGATTGAAATGTCACAAGCGTATCTCAAACTGCCAGCACATTAACCTCCTCACCCGCCATGCCTCGCTCCCCCGGGGCCTCCGCTGAACTCTATTGATTAAAAACACTAGTGGAGATCTGAGGGTGCGGAAAAGAGAAAAGAGGAGAGAGGAAAAAAAAAAACAGGCAGAGTAAGCAAACAGGAGCTCCTCATGCTGCCAGAGGTGAGAGACAGAGAGGGAGAGGAGGGGTGAGCAGGAGATATTTCTGGAAAGAACTGGAGAGAAAGAAAGAGAGAAACATGAGCTTAAACAAAACCTTGCTTACTTTCCATAGTTACAAACTCCTGCCCACACAACGGCCCACAGTGACATGAATCGCAGAAGAAATCACATGAATCGCAGAAGAAATCACATGAATCGCGAGACATGACAGGATGTTCTTACTAGACAGTGATTTCAAATGCTGCAGGCTAAAACTGCAGCTGTGTTTGCTGAACATCATAAATCTCCCCTTTTTGCCCCATAGTCTGTATTCCCTTACGCATCCAAACCAGGCCTCTGATCTCTAACTTCTGCAGCATTCCTGAGTAAGTAAGTTTTCTTATAGGTCAAAACCACTAAAAGAGATCGCTATGTTTTTGTTAGGTCTTGTGAAATGACACAATAACAGGTTATGCTAAATATTTAGCTCACTGGGCTAGATATTGCCTCTTGTGGAGTGGTAGAGGTCATAAAAATGCATAGTTATGACAGGGGAGCTGTCTTGGTTCACTGCTGAGCTCCCCTCGTGAGACAGCTTAATGTGAGCTGCTCTGTCAAATTCCAGTTTTAATTATTTTCACTTTGCTTATTGCTCAAATAACTAAAACTGCACCCATGACATATATGGATCAACATATCATGACGAGTGGAGGGGTTGACTGGACGGGAGGGGCAGGAGCACAATCATAGCTGAAGCCACAGTCAGCTTTCAGTGCATCAGCTGCGGCATCTCCCACACTGATAGTTTGAGAGACTGGGAAGAGGAGCGGACAGCAGGCACATCAGAACGCCCCAGGCCACGTCTCGTGCCGCGCGAACGGAAAACAGAGCCGGCGAGAAGCCAGCGGCCTGGCGGGCAGTGCCAAACGGAGCACGGAGCCGTAACTGTGTGCTCACCACCAACCATTACTGCCTACTGCGCAAGGATCAGTTCAGCCTGACAGTTAGCACTGTACAGCTACGTAAAGGCATTCTAGGAAACGGCACTGAACCTGGCCCACTCTGGTGTGCCGGGGCCATCTGCTTTAGTAGATACAGAAGAGATCTACTATTAAATATGTCATGTGCCAGTCTGTAAGAGTTGAGTGTGAAGGATGGGAGTTGCTGCACTATACCGTGCGGGGGGGGGATACACAGTTGTCCATCTTTCCTTTGTACTCATCTGTCACATGCCTGGATCCTCCTGCTTCAGTTTGATCTTCTCGTTTACCCATCACAGATCCACACAGAACCATCACACAACCACACAGAACCATCACAGATGGGGTTAAACCGTGGGAGACCCAGCAATGGCGGTCACCTCGGGAGACTGACCTACTGGGAACTAGATGATGCTTTACTGAATCCAGGTCACACGTGAGCTTCGCCTCACCCTTCCCTCCAGCCCAGAGTGCTTTTTAGCAGCAGCGACATACTCATAAATCACCTGCCAACGAAGCCTGTTTATGGAGGGGGCAAATTATGCTGCCCGTATGTAAGCCATCAGCACCTTGATGAATTAGCTGCCATGAATAGGTATTCCTGAATGACACTGTCACTGTGTGTTACGCCGTCCCCCAGCATGCCACGGTGCAGCAGCTCTGGTGGCAAGCACAACACGTCCCTGGATTAGTCTTCCTCAGCTGGCTACTCACGTTAAAGAGAAGAGAGAGAGAGAGAGAGAGAGAGAGAGAGAAGGGAGAAAGTGGGGGTGGAAATGAATCACTGTGAGTTAAAAATAAGCTTTAAGTTTTTGTTCATGCTTTGTCTGGAATGCTTTAATTCATGCCTTGTGAAATGTTTGCCTAATGAATATTATCCAACTGGAGGAGAGATAGAGTGCTGGAGTAGCCTGCCTGGCACAGAGGGAAGGAGAGAAGGGAAGGAAGACAAAGAAAGAAATAAAGAAAGAATGTTGGCTGCTTAAAAAGTTAATGAAACTGGTCATGAATTAAAGCTAAAAAGTCCAGGCATAAAAAAAGTGACATGAATATCACTGTATGACATGAATGTAACTTGACACGAATATCTGTGCATTTTGTAATTTCCCCCATCATTCCACATCTTTTAGTTGTAGGTTGGTATAATTGCTGTTGTCCTGATTGGCAGGTTGTTAGTGAACATTAGCAGTAATGGTGATTTCCTCTGCCACGCCCTCTCTTTGGTTAAGGCAGAGTTGCTAGCACACCTGTTGTGTGTTGTGCTTTAACGATCCACCGTGTCGTACTGTGGACAGAGAGCAGAGCCCCAGCAAACTGCTAAACTGAAAGATGAACATCCCACTACAGCAGTATAGGAGGGAGGTCAAAAGAGCAAGATAATGTAGTGTGAGAGAGGCCAGAGAGAGCCAGAGAGGGTCCCACAGACAGGAAGGTGTTCACTATGCATCAGCTGATTTGGAGCATTTTCAAGAATAGTCAGGTGTGAAGAAAAACAAGTTAAAACAAATGAGGGAAAAACAACAAGAGAGAAACTGTTCATCCATCACTGGACATTATGTGCTTAAAGGCTTCTCCCCGATGGCTGCCAACGGAGCAAGGAACGGATATGACAGAGACCCTGAGCAAGGAACGGATATGACACAGACCCTGATTTCATTTGGTCGCTGCTAACCATGAGTGATGACAGCAGTACTCACTCTCATTGTGATTGACAATAGCAGATGCAGGACTGCACAGGCAGTTTTCCACACTGTAGTGGTGAAAAAATATATATCTACCTGAGAGCTGTAAAGAGCACAGTAGTGTCATGGGGTGTGTGAAGAATATAGGACACACCCAGAAGCTGAGTAGATGTAAAAGTTTTAATGAAAACAAAAGCAAAACTAATAAATACATGCACATAAATCTGGACAGAATTTCATACACTAACCAACACACCTTGGTGTTTGCAATAGGCTATTTATACAGTGGAGACTATTTATACTGCAGAGATGTGAATCACTATTGAAAAATCTTTTTAGTTGAGGCTTAGGTTTAGTCTGGCTCTATGAAACCGGCCCAGCTAGGACATGTTCATTCAGGCTTAATCTGTGTCTAGAAGCTTATTTCTTTGCACAGATATTGGATGCAGTGGATAAAGCCAAGACACACTAAACATTTGTGAAGATCTGTAAATAAATAAAGATGGTCCCATAGACAGATTTTACATCTTCCTCTCTGCTTTATCCTACTGCATCAGGAAATAGCTGCGGTAACTGTGCTCCAGAACCACGACCTCACCCTATGACTGTGTGTGTGTGTGTGTGTGTGTGTGTGTGTGTGTGTGTCAGTGTCTGTTTCTATGAGTGTGCTTTGATATGACAGTTTGGGTAGATCATCACTATGGACTAAGTGAGCATCAAAAGCATCCTGCAGCATTTCAATCAGAAGAGGCTCAGAGAACACTGTTCCACCAATCACAGTCTTTACAGAACACTGTTCCACCAATCACAGTCTTTACAGAACACTGTTCCACCAATCACAGTCTTTACAGAACACTGTTCCACCAATCACCAGTCTTTATCACCATTATCGCCATCTTTCCCCCACAACATATTACCATGTTGCCATAATCATAGTCATAGATGGTGAAGTGTGTGAGTGCATAAGAGTGTGATTCGCTTCCTGCCACCATCACCATCCAGGCTTCTTCAATAAGAAAATAGAGCAAACAAGCCACAGCCATTTCCTTCAAAACAGTGATGGAAACACGGCCAGATGATGAGCTTTGACGCTGACCACTTCTTCCTTGTCCAAATGGCCAACGTTATCCAAGTTAATATGCTTTATCGAATGTGGTGGAACATTTCTGCACTCAGAGGAATATTCGCCTTACTTCTGAAGCCTCTACCTGAAGCACACAGGCACTCATGTCTTGGTCATAACACTGCTTGATAGGGACATTTTTCAGGCGAGAAACGCTCAGCGCTGTATTTGAGTTGTAATGCATCTCATCATTAGGATCTTGTGGTGCTGCACCTCCCATCCAGCTCAGCAGTGCAGTCCTGAATCTGAGCCCCTGTCAGAACAAAAGAGGCAATCAGGAGAGGGATGAGGGAAAGCTCAATTTCCTCAGGGCTAATTAAAGTGAAGGAAGACAAGATGAAGGCCAGTGCCTCCTGTACCACTGCACATATGTGGAAGGACCCTCAAGGGCTGCTCTTTCATGTGCCTGAAAATTGGCCACTGTTTTTTCCCCCCTTCCTTTTATATGTAACGCTTCTCTAAAGAGAGGAGGGAGGGAGATACTGCAGATCCATTTTTATTTATTTATTTTTTGGTGAGTGTATTAGTGAGACTCTACTTCTCATGCCAGTGGGTAAAACTTGGTACATGTGGCTTTCATAATTAAGTTCAATGAGGTAAATTTGATTTACTTGTTCAGTGATGTCTATGATTTTTTTCAATTGTTTATAATGGAATCTGGCTTCAAAACATTTGGTCATGTAAATTATTTTAAAAAAGGCATCAGAGTTTCTGATATTTTAAAACACAAAGTTTACACTTTTCTTTACACTACTGTCGTGTATGCAAGTGCATTTGATTGTGAATATACATTTATTCATGTGATCATATCTATACTACATATGCACGTGAAAGATCAAAATGTCTCTGTACATACCTTTAAAATCTAGATTATCCACCTGTGGAAATCGAGCATGATTATATGTCACTTGACTTGCAGGAGCTGAGAGAGAGAGAGCTCTTTTCCATGGCAACGAACAGTGCCTACGCCATTGCTGACATTATCAGCCCAGCGAGAGCTGCAAGGGATTTAGAGCTACCGCCATGTTTCCCGGTACAGGAGAGGCTGCCTGTTACAGCCTCATTCACCCTCATCCAAAAGGCACAGGTACACCCTCTCAGCGCCATCCTCATCCACCCTCTCATCACAACTTGTACTGCCTCATCTACCCTCTTCAGGCAACTGATAAAGCCTTACTCACCCTCTCCTGGCAACCTGCTACAGTCTCATACACCCTCTCCTAGCAACTGATAAAGCCTCATCCACCCTCTCCTGGCAACCTGCTACAGTCTCCTCCACCTCCTCCTGGCAATTTGTACAGCATCATCCACCCTACAGCCAACCATCTGTCATATATAAGCAGGTTTTAAATATTTATCCAATCAACCAGAAAGGGAAACCCTGTGGAAAGAATTAATCAGTGATGAAGGAATCCTGGTGGCATGAATCAGAGGAGTGAACTTGGAGTCTATAGCAGGAGGAAGCTGGACATGGAGTGTTGGAAAAAGCAGTATAAAGTTTAGATATGGAACTCTATGATAGGGAAACATGCAAGGTACGAAAGGAGCCTTCAGAGAGAAACACTGAGAGGGAGCAGGAGACTGGAGGGAATGAAATAGAAATAAAGGCAGGTTCCAGGATTGGCTGACCATAGAGGTGACACTGAGGAGAAAGAAAGGAGGAGGGTTGGAGCAAAAATTGGTGCTGATGTTGGATATGGTGCCAGACTTGGCTGGCACACTCAGCTGTTCCGTAAATCACTGAAGCTCTCCATAGTGGCCCTGCCTAGAGGCCACCTGTCACTCAATTCGTGGCTTGCTTTAATTAATTGGAGGCGGAGACGCTGAAATCCCAGCCCCTGCTTCACTCTGTTCATCTGTCTCTCCAGGCAAAGCCTTTGGGGGTTCGCTTGCTTCTGTCAGCTACTTCTTGCTGTATGTGTGCATGTGTGTGTGTGTGTATGTTGAAGAAAGTTCATTTCTGCACCTATGCACAGGTAAGTCTTCGTGTGGTAGTGCTTCTGTGACATCTTGTTTGTGTGCACACAACCTCAACGCTATGTGCATGTTCCTGCTTTTCAGAAATGACAAGGAAATAATGTGTACGTGCGCATGCATTGGCTGAAGGTATAGCAAGGCTGTAGCCGTCTCTCTCGGGTGAATGCTAATGATGGACTCGGGATCTCTGATTGCTCTATTAGACCGTTTGAGATGATTGCCTCAAATCAAAGAGCCCAGTTTTGTGATTGGTCAGGATCAGCCAGTCATTAGTCAAGCAATCAGTCCATATGGCCCAGTCCCCATGGTAGCCCCATTTTTTCTATTGTAGGATTGACTGAAAAGAAGAGAGAGAGACAGAGAGAGAGAGAGAGAGAGAGAGAGAGAGAGAGAGAGAGAGAGAGAGAGAGAGAGAAAGAGAGAGAGAGAGAGAAGTTGAAAACAACAGCCCAGTTCCATTTTGGTGTTCATCAGATTTCCATTTACTTCAATCTCGTCTTTTTCTTTTTATCCCCCTTATATAGTGTCTTCCTCTTCTGTGTAATATGTGTCCCTATCAAAGTCTCTCTGGGCACTGCGCTGCCCATCCTGAGGCTTCCCCGCCTTCCACCACTGCTGGGATATCAGCAAGTCTAAGCCTCAACTCCACTGTGGCCAAGGATTTTCCGATAAAACCTCCGCTTCCAAGTGCTTCTCCTCCACCCCCAGACTCCCAATCTTTCTCCCCCTCCTCGCTCCTTTTTTCTCCCTCCCTCCCTCCGTCTGCAGGTGATGCATGGCTCCTGTCAGAGATGGAATCAATGCAACGCTGGTTGTTTTAATTTAGCGCTGCTCTGAGAGGATACTGATATGGCGAGTCAGGGAAGAGGGATCACCATGGCCTTTCACCATCTGTTTTTACTTCACCTCCCTGTTCTAGGCACTGAGCAGGACTCTGTTGAGGAGGTCTCATGGTGTGCTGCCTCCGTTCATGAGCAGGGGAGGACACTTTTAACACAGCTAGTGCAGCTTCGCTGCTAATTTCAGCCATACCGTAAGTGTTCATTTGCCGGACTTCAGCAGAGACCTTAAAAGTGGGATGTTGAGAAATGATCACACCTTAATCATCCACATTTGCCCTTGCAGCTTCTCTCTTTTCGAACTGTCCATGATCATTTTACCCATCATCATTACCTTTGTCAACGCCATGATTAATTCTGCTCATTTATCTCCACATTTTGCGACTGAAGGAAGACTCGAAAAGCAGATGCTCGAAACACTTCAGTAATGAGACATGACAGAGATGGTGAGGGACAGACATTATATGGTGTTACAGAACTCAGCATACACTCTGCAGTCTTCTCAGCACCTCACATAAACCTGTCTAGCCACATAAGTACAAACGAGGAGTTGTCACACCGAATTGCTCATAGAAATGTAAGTATGACTTTAATCTAAAGTAGCACATAGCAGGATATGATTTTAATGGGCAGTCCTGTCTCCTGCTGTGTGGGAAATGAGAACCTGCAACCCGCAACCATCCCTCCTCCGTTCCCCCCAGGGCAGGAGCAAGGGCCACGCTAACTGCTACGCCAGCCTGTCACTGGAGAGCTGACACACCTTGAGCCCGTGGCAAAGCCAGGAGCCGAAGACTCGGAAAGGACAGCGTCAAGAGGAAGGTGCAGGGGGCGGGCAGAGAGCGAAGCGCGCTCTTGTGGGTTTAGCGTGATGAGAACTCCCGGGTGCCTTGAGGATAATTAGACGATCTTGGAGCTGCTACGTATCTAAACTCGCAACTCGCTTCTGATTGCACCGAGTCATTTCTGGGTAAGAACCTCGGCCATTAGGCTGAATCACCATTGGAGTAATGATACAGCTCACTGCAGACACATTGCTGACCCTCAACTGATTCTGAATTCACACTTGTTCCTTTCTCATTTTGCCCGCTGTCCTGAGACGAAGCCCCAGCAGGCAATCAGGGAGACCAGGGCCTAACAGCCTGTCATGGCCTCCCACATCTCCCTTCAACAATGGAATTACAGACATCTTTGTTCAGTTAATGGTGAAAGCAAAGGTTAATTGAGCTTTAGACAAAGCCTCAACCCTGTCAGCACAGAGGAACTTCAGCAACAAATGACCATAATCATGCTGTTTGACAGTCTTTGTAGGAAGCCAAACGTTTTTTTTTTTTTTTATCCCACGTACAAGTGTGTCTGAAGCTGAATTTACTCATTTGTTCTTTAGTTTTAAACCTGTCGTGCTTGGGTCCATCTGTCTATCATAGACTATCATGAACATTTTCCTCTGTCCATGTCCCAGTGAGAGGATAAGTCAAAAGGGCAGACCATCAGCCTGCTGTTTCATCTTGTTTTTCAGGAGATCCTGGAAATGAACAGAAGTACAGAATGGCAGAGAAGGTGGAGGTGGGGGTAGGTAGTGTGTGGGAGCAGGGACTGTCTGACATTTCAAGTTCAGCTCCTACTACAGGGGGGAAATGTTCAGCCAGAAGTATCTATCAAAGTCAACAGGAGTTTTCCAGAGGGGTATAGAGGTCTCTGCCATAACATATTCATTAAAGAGGCTCTCCACCTCTCTCACTGGCCTGTATTAATGAATACATCTTATGTTCATGCACAGTGTACATAGTTAAAGACCATGTGTTCAAAGACTTCTGTGTAATCTCAGAAGAAATGTATGTAACTCAGTAAATTTAACAGTAATAAAATATTTGATTGAGAAGACCTCCATATCCTGTGTGACAGCTTGAAAATAACCTCTTCATCATAATAAAAAGATGTACATAGACAATATTGACCGATCATATATCAACAGGCACTTAACCTGCTAAACTCTCTGCTTGCCAGAGTTTCATTCTTTAAATACTTCATGTCATGCCTCTTCTGTAAACTAGAACAGAGGAGATCGATTGATTGATTATGAAGGCTAGGCTTAGCCCTAGCCCTAACCCTAACCCTAACCCTAACGCTGAAAAGATGCCAATATGGTCATGGCACAATATATATATATATATATTTTTGGTGTAAGGACATCCATCACTGGATTCCACACTTTCAATCTCTCTCTCTTTATTTTTCTCTCTTTCTCAGTTTCTTAATCTTGCTTCTATTTGACATCTATCCTCAGTCTATATTAGCAGTGAAAATTCTACAGAAGGTTTAACTCTTAGGTTTAGCTCTTCCATTTCCATTTCTTGTTCCTCTCATGCTGATCCTTAGCTGAAAGCTTAAACTCTCCCGTTGGGATCGTACTATTAAACTCCAACACTTGTCCATGCTTATGGCATTACCCAGCAGGGAAATACATGCGTTTTGAAAAAGCGAGTTTCTGGGAGTATCCAGACCCCCCCCAGTGTGTCTAGCGTAGAACAGACACCTGCAGTGAGACATATGTATAAGCATAACCTGAATCCACTTGTAGTTGTAATTGAATCATTTCCATTATCCATTGCTGTGTAAGAGATTTAGCATTGGCGCTAAGAACCTGAGGTGACTGGATCAGCTGTGCTAGAAGAAAAGCCCAGGCCAAATGGTGTAACAGAAAAAGACATTAGTGCAATTGGAGAAATATCAGTCATTGCATAAGGACTGAGCAACGGTGGTCTATATAACAAAAATAATCATTTTAAGCCTTGGGAATCTTGTTTAGGGAAGATAACATGAACAGGTTTGGTTATTCATTGCTTATTTAATTGTTTGTTTACTTATTTTCCCACCCTATCAGCATTTGAACAGTGCTTACCTGTCTTTGTTTGCTGAATAGTAGAAGGCTGAAGTCAGAAGTATTGGGTTGTTGGTACTTAAGTCCTTTACTGCACACAAAAAAAATTGAAGATATTCTCTAACATGGCACTGAAAATGGAGACTCTGATTTGCAAAGGAGAACTGGGTATTGCTTCAGACAATTATTTTACAAGAGCATTAACAGGGAGCACAGGCTTGGGAAAGGAAAAGAAACCAAACATACCTACAAAAGCATGCTTGTGTAGAACGCACATGCTTCCATGCAGAAGTCGTCCCAGGTTTAAATGTTAAAATAAGAAAACACACTTACGTGTAAATTCAGGGCTTCATCTTTTATAATTTTGGGCACAGTTTAGGGGGTTTAACAGTGTCTTCAGTATATAGTAATTACCTCACTTCAGTATATAGTAATAACCTCACTTCAGTATATAGTAATAACCTCACTTCAGTATATAGTAATAATTAATATAGTAATAATAAATTGAGTAATTTACTCAAGGACACCACACTTGGACAGGATTCCAGGTTGTGATGATGAAATCCTCCTCGTACTTGGGTTTTGACCGTCCTTTGGTTTTCACAGAACTGTTTGGAAGGCTCAAAACACTTCAATATCAAATGGCAGAACTTTGAACCCTCTTTTTAAATCGTGTTCTCCTGCTGTTTGCATTCAGCTTTTGCTTTAATGGTTGCGAGAAGCGATCCAAGTTTCTGTATGCAGGGTCTTCCAGATCATGAAATATATATACCCTTTCATTGTGATGTTTTTTTTCAAACCTTTCCCTTTTATCTAGGACTTTCACAGATAACCTGTAATAGTCAGGTCTTAACTAAAACGCTTTACTCACCATAAATATTTAATATATTCTGAGTGACCAAGAAATGAGAGTTCTTCATTGGTTTATTATATTTATGTCCTCAACAGACCTCACTGATTTAGAAAGGTGCTTGATTTAAAGTGGGTAGCTCTCTCTCCACTTGAGCAGGAAAGTGGGAATACTCTTCCTGAACTGAAGCACCACGGCAAGAGCCAATCTGCTCGGTGTAATAATCTCAGATTTAATGAAACCAGGGCTGGGTCACCTCCATTTCATTTTCAAAAAAGAAAGAGAATGAGATGTGCCAGACACTGAGAAAGAGAGAGAGAGTGAGTGAGTGAGTGAGTGAGTGAGTGAGTGAATGACAGAGAGAAATGTGAGTGAGTGAGTGAGTGTGAGAGGTTGACAGAACACTTTGAAATATTTATTCCAGTTCATTCTTATTAATAAACCCCCAGATGCCCTTTAATTTGGATGGAACATTTTGTAATCCCTCGATACACTTCTCTAATCCATTTCTGGGTTTTTACCACCCAGGTTCTGTCTAAACGAGTTTTGATTTTCAACATGGGTAACGCAAGGAACAGTATCATGGCAACACCTGCCGAGAGAAAGCGTCCTGGTGTGTGAGATGGACTGACTTCATTAGGATCACTTTCTGTTGCCTGAGCTTGAATGCAAGAGAGCCTGGCACACTGACTGTCTCTGATGTTAAACCAGGATTTGGTCTTGTTTTCTGCTTCCGAACACTTGCTGCTTCATGGCAACTAGAGGCCTGCTGATCTTTCTACGCAACACTTGCTGTGTATCTCTCACTGCTTCTTAGAACAATAAGAAATGCAATATACTTTCACCCCCCCTCCCACACCCCCTTCTGCAAATCATTTTGCTAGGTGTAAGGTATTAAAATTTGATCATTATCATGCTCACATAGAGTGATGTCTGAGTGTTTATACATGAGACAGGAGGATAGCCAATGAGTTTCAAAGAGAGGCAGATACAGAGAGAGAGAGAGACAGACAGAGAGAGAGAGAGAGAGAGAGGCAGTAAGATGTTTACGTGTTGGTACGAGTTTTTGCACACCTCATCCTGCAGCATTAACAGGGCTCCAGATGAGTGCCTGTGCTCAGCGGTTGACGTGGCCAGGGCCCTTGGGCTCTTGTACCTGCGCCTGAAAGTCACTGGCATTAAATGTCCATTACATGTCCATTTTTGAGATGCGTCCTCCTCCTCAAACCCACAGCTCCCAAACGCTCTATATAGTCAAACATTCTGAAGGGGTTTTAGAGAGAGCCAGAGGAGAACAAGAAAGAAACTAGAATGAAAAGGAAATCAAACCAAAGGAACAGAGCATAAGGTAATAGGTGAAAATTAAAAACCACATTTAGTCATAAACATAAATAAAAATGCATAATGGCTTTTTATCACTCAGGGCACTGTGTCTATTAGGACTTGGCCCTAGTAACACATAAAGAATGGGTAGTGATCTGAACCTTGGTTAAGGGATAATTCAGTGTTACATGCTATGACTGCATTAAACGATGTAGTTGATCATTAAGAGCCTCTACTAAGGTAAGAGCAAGCTGCATAAATCAAACAAAAGCAAGGGGGACTAGAGGACAGTTCATGTTTACCTCTATTCACTCTCTCTCCCCTTATAACAGGTCATGATCACAAACTACTGTCTTTGCACATAATCCTTCATTGACAATATCATTGCATGATATTGCATATATATAATATTTTGCAGGTGAAGTACACTAATGTAGACAGAAAGTCATTTCAGTAGAAAGACAACATATTGAAAAAAGTGCCTTAGGCTTTAAACAGTTGACTGAAGTGGTTGGATGCTCTGTATGTGTGAAGAAGGCAAGTTGTCAACATAGCAGTATCTTTCTCTCTCTCTCTCTCACACACACACACACACACACACACACACACACACACACACACGCACACACACAGGCACAGACACACACAAATCCTTCCTAAGAAAATCCATTAGAAATGCTTTTTTTTTTTTTTTTTTTTGCAAAACTGGAGAGAAAGCAAAATTGCTTCATTTTTATTTCTTTTTTTCCATCTGATTTTGGAGATTTATTTTGGACACTCAAAAGCGCAACATTTTCACCAGTTAATATTAATACTGAAGAAAACACTTTTACCAGGTAGGGCCCTCTTTGATCTAAATGTGGAATGACAAAACAGATATTTGAAGAGAATAAGCAGATCTGGAACTTGTGTGTAGTATTACAGGAGACAGAAGATCTGTTTTATAAGGTTAACAGCAATGGCGTGTGTGTGTGTGTGTGTGTGTGTGTGTGTGTGTGTGTGTGTGTGTGGGCGGGGGGGATTGGGACACACACCCACTAACCCCCTCCCAGGGGGCGAGTAGCACTGTTCCCAGACTTCATCACAAAAGCATATGCAACTTTAACATTAGAAAACCAGTGCATGCCAGTTCCCACCACAAAGATTCAGAAAGCAAGCCAAGATCATCTATAGGTGATCTGTGACAGAAAGCACATGGTATTAACATATTAATAAAATAGAGGTTGGCCTGTTGTGCATCAACAGCAATATCTGTAAACTGAAACTTGTTTTTTTTTGGAAACCTTGTGTACTGCAGTGAGTATATATATGTATATATGTAATATATATAGGGAGAGAGAGAGAGAGAGAGAGAGAGAGAGAGAGAGAGAGACTGGTCAATACCAGTGAATGTTCCGACTCTCACCTGTGGTATCAAAGCTCTGAAAGAATGAGATTGCAGATACAGGCAGCCGAAATGAGCCTTTCTCCACAGGACACTCCCTTAGAGAGGAGCTCGGCAATCCGAGGGAGGCTCGGAGTAGAGCTGCTGCTCCTCCATGTTGAGGGAAGCCAGCTGAGGTGGTTCGGGCATCTGGTCCGGATGCCCTCTGAGCGCCTCCCTTGGGAGGTGTTCCAGGCATGTCCAACGGGGAGGAGACCCAGGACTCATAATGACTGATGAAAGATGATTCCAGAGGTCCTTTATCAGCTGTGCAAGCAAAGTGCACTTTGAATAACTTTGTTCTCTTACTGCAACACACTGTAGCTCACCTGGAATCATCCTCATACTGGATCATGTAGGTTCACCAAAGCCGTAAGAGGTGCTTGATTTGCATATACATTTCTTAGTTCTTAAAATGTTATTTCCCATTGAGAATAGTATTATGGATCTATTTTTGACTCACCTTGTAGGACAGCTCTGTGAACAGCATCAAATCTGTTCTGTGTCCTACAGTTCCCCCTGTACATGTGCATTTAAACCAGCCGCTCTCCAGGTAGCCAGAGGCTCATCTAGTTAACAATGCAACCATGTGCTCAGGCAGATGCGTTAAATATGCACTTCCTGTGTGTCCGATGCATCTGCACTTTCTTCAAGCTTCAGAAGCCCAAGTCCAGGACAAATGGAGCTTGCGATAATGGTGTGGAAAGAGAACAGGAGAGTACGCAGTGAAGCGTATTTCATCTGTACACGCCGAGCGCATCGCAGCGCCTGCAGGAATATTCGCTGAACGAGTCCTAATGACCAGCCGGTCTGAGCAGTGAGTTAGGGTAAAACTGGAGGAAACCATGAGGATGAAGCTGTATTGATTTGAACACAACTGATAAAAGGCATGGCAGAATAAAAGGACATGAAGCCAAGAGAAACATCAGCAGAGCAGCAGCGATGATTAGCTACGGTAAAGAAAATGAAAGCAGACACATGACATGATTTTAGTTTTATATATTTAAATCAAAAGCAGACATTTTATTCTTTAGCTACATAAAGGAGAGACCTGAGGCTCTGTGGTGTAATAATTCCTATTAAATCAGATGTGATAAAGGGAGGAGAAGACACCTTCAAGACTAATAAGGAGCCTTATATATGTGAGGCCTTCGGTTGTCCGGGAGGCTGGGAGGACCATCTCATTACCCAACCACCAGCTTCCATCCGTGGAGAAGGTACTGTTTCCCGCAGACCTGCTCCCACTGGACCCTCAGAGCTAACACTCAACATCCATGAATTAGACCTTCAGAAGCACTTCAGAATTTGACTTTTTTTCCCTTTAAACTCCAGTGGCCTGACTAACTTCTTCGGTAGATGGCATACCAACTGCAGAGCAGCTAGCACCTCTCCAGCTGCCTTTAACTAAGAACCAATAAGGTGGTATTGTTCCTTTCTCTATAAAGTCAATCACATTATAGTACTGCAGTAATTCAGGACATTATAGTACTACAGAATTTTAAAGAAATGTAATAAATCATCACACTTGTATATACTTCTTCAATCACTGTGTCCCATTCCTTCATTGTTTCTCTGTATTCTGCACATGCTTAACCAAAGAGACCAGACAAAGCACAGGAACACAGTAGTTACATTAGTCAAATGCAGTGTGATTGTCCTCCCCCCCTACACACATCACACAGGAGTTTGGCATATTCATTGTGTCCAGCTGTCACTAAATCCATATGTGCTGTTTTAAGAGTGGAGGGGAAAAAAAAAGAAAAAAAGATTCAGATTGATGTTGAGGTAGCCTACTTTATGACATTAATATAAAATGAATATGTATTCAATTAATCATTTTCCAGACTATTACAGCCATTTTAATAACTTTTAATCAATAAATCACATATTTATGGGCTTGGGGCTAGTATGTGGACATTTTAAAATAGCTGCCGCAAGGGAAAAGTCACTGTGTAAGGATTATCTTTTTATTTACTTGAAGTAGCATTAAATTAAGTTTGGTGCTTCAATTGCTATCTTTATGATGCTTTAAAATTCACTGAGACCTGCTCAGCCATATTAAAAATGCACATACAGATCTTACCTATCTTACTGTTTTGAGAAACATATAACTGGACACTGGTACTTCAGACTGAAAATTTATTTTCATAAAAAAGACACTATGAAAACAGTAGAGGGCTACTTTATACAATTTTGTGTAAAAAAAAGAGAAAAGAACAGAAAAAATGGGACTAAAGGAATATCTATGACAGCCTATGGGAATATGTTTATGGGAATATTGGAAAATGCTTTAAACTTTAAACTAAAATTGTGGGCTATATTTTTATTTAAATGTCATGGAAGGACATTCCATGTGTTTCAACACTCATGTCCATGACACTTGTCACAACAAACACACACACACACACACACACACACACACACACACACACACACACACACACACACACACACACACGTGCACACCCATATGCTGCCAATCACACATAATACATTTTATCAAATAAATCTGACCGTAAGGCAATTGTCAGGTTTCCTTGTGAGCGACAGAGAACAGATGATATTTAAAAATGCGTTTAGTGTAGGGGTGGGTCTGACAGCATGGTCACGGAGAGAATGTCAGAATCTGTGAGGAGCTGGACAAGGCTAACAGTGCTACTGAACTCCACTTCAGTCCAGGGGCCACAGACGACGCACCACCCAGTGAAGTCAGATATCCCACAGCTAACTGTATGAAGCTCTGTTTTGAACCTGGAATGAAATCTTAGACAATTCACCACACCTTATTTTTACACACAGCTTCAGAAATAAAGAACAGGTTAGAAAGAGAAAACAGGTAGTCATTGTTAATAAAAGAGAGGGAGCAAGGAGCCCCATGACAACTGAAAGGAGCCCCATGACAACCGAAAAAACAGTTTGAAAAAAAGTAATACTTACCTGTTTGACAATGTATTTATGCTTCAAGGCAATGCTAAATGTAGCTAAATGCTTTCATTTGACAAACACTGCAAATTGAATTATATTATCCTCTTGAATATTAACAAGCTATAGTTGAAAATGGACCAGTGTGTGCAGTTCTATTTATTTCTTAACTTACTGTTGAGGAAATTGGAAAGTAGTTTTAAATCACAGTGGTGGTAAAGGGTTATTTCGTTTTAGTTGAAAGGGTTGGCCATGTTCTCCATTACTGCAGATTACTTCCAAAGGTTAAAATGGCGTGATCTTGTCTTGCAGTCTGTGTCAATACAATGTGCTTCAGGGACCTCTGAGCAGATGGGCTCTTGAGCCAAGTAAGAAAATGTCAGGACAAATCGTCAGCCCCGAGGTAATTATCTCTTTCTTCACGTGCAGTTAGATCAGACTACACAGCCTAACTAATTGGAATGAGATGCAGTTAAGAGGAAGCAAAGATGACCTCTATGGTCTGTTCTTCATTTTCCTCCTCATACTTTTAGCACAAACAGGTAAAGTCGTCAGGTAGAATTCAACTTGCACATAATAAGGAACCACATACATTATGATGTTGAATGGATATACACACAGCAACAGAAGCGGTTCAGAGTGGAGGAACAACGATACAGGACCGGTTGTGGTTTGTCTAGGCATTGCTCTCGGTGTAGTTCATTCTCATTAGTGCCGGCACATTGGCGATTAGGGTGCAGGTGGGCCCAATTTAGGACTCTCAAATTCAAAAAATAAAACCAACCTGTCAGGTCTCCTAAGAGCAAGTAAAAGGGACAGTGTATTGCTTAGCAAACCGAAAGAAAGAGTGACTGGGCTCTGACAACTGGTGTTTAATAAATCATGTATTCAATGGAGGGCTCTGAGTGCATATATATATATAGGAGGAACGTTTTGCGTTCAGGCTTGACCTTGTCGTGTTTCAGCCCAGTAGCTCATCTGGTAGAGCGGATAGAGCAAGGTGTTATCAACACCGATGTCAGGGCTGGGTTCCTAGGGAATACACATGGTGCCTGCTGATAAGTTGCTCTGGACAAGAGCATCTGGCAATTGCTGAATATTTAAGTAAAAATGATGCTGCTCTGTCTGGTTGCAGTTGAGCCTGGCCATTTTAACCACTGTGTGGCTTCCTCTCTCATTCTCGTTACATCTAATCCTGTTTTTTGTTTTTTTTTAAGATGTGCTGGAGGACTGCATTACCAAACCATGAGTTCACCACAGATGAGAGCCACTGCTGGAGAGTAGTGAATCTTAGCACAGCTGGTGGAAACTGCATTGTCATGGCAAAGCTTAGTCTTTTACAAAATCCCTTATCAAACTTCTTTTATGAATGGCTTTTGTGGCAACAGATAGTTTAGGGTCACCAGCAACACATTTTATTTCCTCCATTTTAAGGGGGTTTTAGCCACTGAATCAAGGTGAAATCAATAATTACTTTAAGCAGTGGGTGGGCAGTACTACTCAGAGAGAGAGAACTACTGCAGTATGGCGTCTTATCTAGGAGAAAAAAGGGACTTTCATGGATCGTTTGAGAGTGTTCAGGTGAGCTGCAGGTTAACAGAAGAGGTCAATTCAGGACTTTTTTTTTTTCTCTCTGTGATCATGAATCTTTGTTATGCATTAGACTCTGTGAATAATACCCAGTATGTGGTTGCTATCAGTCATTTAAAAAAACTTAAATATAGGACACATTCACACACCAGCAGAAAGAATGAAAACCTACTTTCACAAAAACTTGACAAACATATTAGTTCATCATTTTTTTCCTTCCAGTCATTTAACAAAGAAATTAAGCAAAAATGAGGGAAAATCTGAATAAAAGGAAGAAAACAAGGAATCCCAGTGTTCAGAATTACACTAGTTTTGACGCTGGAGAACAAGAAAGAAAAGCAAATGATGGCACATATTAATGAAGCAATTTAAACCTCCCATCCACACCCACCCTGAAAACCCTGAAACAAAAGCAGAGATTTCAAGTCATTCATTAAAAAGACAGGACAGAAAGGTGCAAAGAAACCCTACAGTGCTGAACAATGTGTGGAACATCAGACCAAGGTTTGTTTGTTTGTTTTTTGTGTTTTTTCTGTTTTCTCTATAAAAAAAGAACGGTGCAGAAATATTTTTTTTTTTAAATTTTCAAATCATCAAACAGGTGAAAGACAGTGTCCTTTCCAGCGTAAAATCAAAACGTTTCATAAACAGTTTGTTAAAAATTCTCCCCATATACTTTTCCAAGCCCTGTTTCTTTCATTGAAAGCGTCTATGTGAAAATATAGAACTGAAGAGTCTTTTCCCCCCTGGTCTGTCCTGTCAGCAGTAAACAAGTGTATAATCCTTAGATCCTCTTCTCGATAAATGTCATGTGGGTGTGTGTAAGGGAGTGCTTCTACACAGACGTCCACCTTTTCCTCACACTTCAGTCTGGAAGTCCCCCTCAGATGTGTCGGGTGTGTTTGCAGAAGTGTCCCAGGTCTTACTGTGAAGCTCCACCCTGTCCTTCTGTCCACTGGAGCCACAGGATGGATCAGGAGCCATGTTCTTAAAGGTGTCCCAAGAAGGTTGCTCCTCCAGGTTGGATTTATCCTGCGTTCGCACACATATACATGCACACATGCAAAAAAAAAACAACAAACAAACAAAAAAACCACCATTAGATCAAACCCTTTTAAACCATGGATTATACTGGGTGGTGATTGAGCCCAGTAGTCTCTGTTTAAGGCTACTATTTGCATTTAATAGAAACAAGTACTGTAAACTGACGTCATTTCTTTGTAACCTGAACATAACCTGGAATGTGTTTGGATGTCAGATATCAAGATTGGTCTCCTAAAGAGCACTTCCACTGAATATTAAACATCAAGTCAGTGATGTAACTAAGTACATTGCTTTATTTTTGTATACTGCTATGCTCTTTGGCTATCTTAATGGAAAATGGAAAATAATTCTATTGCTTGCAGTTGCAGAAGCTCCTGTTGGGAGGCTAATTACACAGTACAATAGGTGCAGATTTATTCAATCAGATACTGTGGCAGAGAAGAAAAAAACAAAACAAAACAAAACAATGACACACTTAGTGCCACTGTGTTAGGACCATAATCTGACCTGTTGGTTGTACACCATGATCAGATATGTACACTTTGAAAAGTTATGGGAGACAACCATTAAAACCAGTCCTGTGTTTTTAATACAGTAATAATATACCCCAGACCGCAAAACAACACACAGTTACTGTCCAGCCAGTCTCAGAGTTTTGTCCTCTTTCCTCTCCTTTTGTAAAA